>CAUDMG010000536.1:5902500-5910000 GCA_958450375.1 Homarus gammarus | reverse complement strand
GAGGGAGGGTAGGGAGGGAGGGGAGGGAGGGTAGGGAGGGAGGGGAGGGTAGGGAGGGAGGGTAGGGAGTGCCGTCATCACCACCACCTCCACAACACCTACCCGACCCCTTCTGCCCGTCCGTACGTAGGTTAGTAAAAGCGTCAGTAGTAGGGGGGAGGGGAGGGGAGGGGAGGGGAGGGGAGGGGGGAGGGGGGAGGGAGGGAGGGAGGGAGGGAGGGAGGGGAGGGGAGGTAGGGAGGGAAGAGTTTCCATAGCTCATATCTGGGCAGAAATAGACGCATTTTTATCCACCACCACCACCAACACCGTCGCTCGCCGCTGCCGCTAGATGGCTCTGATCCTATTTTTAAGCACACACACACACACACACACATACACACGCACACATACATACATACATACACACACGCGTACTTGCGCACACACACACACACACACACACCCTAGTTCGAGGTCTTTTAGATACGATTCGGGTAAACGTGAGGAACCTGAGAGGGTTTTAAGATGGAGACTTTTTCAACGCTAGTGTAGGGGGGGGGGGGGACCTGAATGAGCCCTTATCGTGAATGATTCCTTATCTAGTGTTAATGAATCTTTGTTATTTCTCCCCTTTCATGATTACGTTTCACTGTGTTTGTTCTGAAGCGTCTTAATGCCGTTTCGTTTGTGGAATTCGCCTTAGGAAGTGAATCAAAACAAACGTAACGTCAGCTGTCAGGAAAAACGGAAGGTGAAGTTGTAGAAAACGCCGCCAGGGGCTTAACAAGATGTGGGGGGGGGGGGAGGGGGGGTAAGATGTCTGAGATGATGATGATAGATGGTGAAGGAGGCGGACATGACATACCCAAGCACAGCAGCCTCCCCCTCTAGCGGCCAGATAACTCACTAAACATCAACCAATTATGTTATCTAATACATATAGATAGTTTACATTACTTGCTGTTCTTGGTAGCTCTTTATCTTCCTTGGTTTGTCTTCTATTTGTTTTATTCTTCTCTTCCAATCTCTCATTATTGTTTTTTCGTCCATTTTCTCTTCTTTTCTCTTGATATCTGTGTGTATTATCAGTGTACCTTAATCACAGCCTCTAAATACCCTGATCTCTTATGTTCCTCAGGTAGTTAGACTCCTTCTAGACTGTCCAGGTACACACGAGGATGTTTACAAATCACACCTCCCCTAACCCCCAGCTGACCACCGTAACCTGACATAGATCTGAGGGGTTTTATCAGTCTGTCTGAACCATTTTAAGACGTAGATGGTCGCTACTTGCTTGCTTACCTGGGTACTCTCTCAGGTGGGGTTATAGACAGGTGGACATTAGTTAGTCACACCTGGGCTATAGGGAGGGGAGGGGGGGGGGGGGTTGTCCTGAGGTAGAGAGGCAGGTGTTGGGGATTAATAACACGGCGAATTCTTCTCATAGTTGATTGTACATCGTCTACATCACAACAACATCACTAATAATATCAGTTCTGGGCGACTTAACCTCTTGTGGTGTCTTGTGGTGTCTTGTGGCGTGTTGTGGCGTGTTGTGGCGTCTTGTGGTGTCTTGTGGCGTGTTGTGGCGTCTTTTGGTGTCTTGTGGCGTGTTGTGGCGTGTTGTGGCGTCTTTTGGTGTCTTGTGGTGTCTTGTGGCGTCTTGTGGTGTCTTGTGGCGTCTTGTGGTGTCTTGTGGCGTCTTGTGGCGTCTTGTGGTGTGTTGTGGCGTCTTGTGGTGTCTTGTGGCGTCTTGTGGTGTCTTGTGGCGTCTTGTGGTGTCTTGTGGCGTCTTGTGGTGTCTTGTGGCGTCTTCTGGTGTCTTGTGGTGTCTTGTGGCGTCTTGTGGTGTGTTGTGGCGTCTTGTGGTGTCTTGTGGTGTCTTGTGGCGTCTTGTGGTGTCTTGTGGCGTCTTCTGGTGTCTTGTGGCGTCTTGTGGTGTCTTGTGGTGTCTTGTGGCGTCTTCTGGTGTCTTGTGGTGTCTTGTGGCGTCTTGTGGTGTGTTGTGGTGTCTTGTAGCGTGTTGTGGTGTCTTGTGGTGTCTTGTGGCGTCTTGTGGCGTCTTGTGGTGTCTTGTGGTGACTTGTGACGTGTTATGGTGTCTTGTGGTGCCTTGTGGCGTGTTGTGGCGTGTTGTGGTGTCTTCTGGTGTCTTGTGGCGTCTCCATTACTCACTGGTTTGTTTACATCTGTGTATAATGGCGGACTCGAAGCCTCAACAACACGTAAAGCTCCGGAAATGGTTGGTCCTGTGATAACTAAACAGTGTAGTAGGTGTGAACAGGTGTAAGGAGGACCCTGTGTGTGGGAGACAGTGAGAGTGTCCTATGTACACACCTGCTACATACACCTGCACCCACACACACACACACACCTACCCACCCCACGCACACACCTGCCCCCCACCCCCACACACAAACCTACCCACCCCACACACACACCTACCCACCCCACACACCTGCCACACACCTACCCACCCCACACCTGCCACACACCTACACACACACACACACCTACACACACACACACACCTACACACACACACACACACACACACACACACACACACACACACACACCAAGTCAAGGCTGTTAGAGGCTGTAATTACCGGAACTAAGAACACTTTTTGATCTATTATGAATTTCAAGATTAATTCCAACGTAGCAAAGGAAAAGTACTGGTGGAGTGAGAGGGGTGAGAGGGGTGAGAGGAGCGAGAGGAGGAAGAGGGGCGAGAGGGGGAAGAGGGGTTAGAAGTGTGAGAGGGATGAGAGGTGCAAGAGGGAGTGAGAGGGTGAGAGGGGTGAGAGGGATGGAGGGGTGAGAGGGGCGAGAGGGATGAGAGGGGCAAGAGGGAGGGATGAGAGGGGTGAGAGGGATGGAGGGGTGAGAGGGTGATGAAATAAAATAAAATAGGAGGATTTAATTTATTTTGGGTAGAGTTTTGTGATGGCTATTCCTCCTTCCTTCCTCTCCTTCTTTCTCCTCCCTCTCCTTCTTCATCCTCCCTCTCCTTCTTCATCCTCCCTCTCCTCCTTCCTCCCTCTCCTTCTTTCTCCTTCTTCTCCTCCTTCCTCCTCTCCTTCATCTTTATTCTTGATTTTATTCCTCCAATTCATTTTAGATTTTCCTCCTCCTCGGTTTCTCGTTCTTCCTCCTCCCTCCTGATTCTTCTTTCCTCCCCCTTCTCTTCCCTCTATGTTCTTCTCCGTCCCTTTCCATTTAGTTTCTATCCCCTTATCTCCCTTTCCCTCCCTCCCTCCCCCCCCCCCCACCACCGCCCTCTCATCCATCACCAAGTTACCAATATGGGATTAACACCTGGCTTTTGGGGAGGGGAGAGGGAAGGGGGGGAGGGAAGAGGGAAAGGGGGAAGGGATAAGGGGGAGGGGTAATGAGAGAGGAGTAAAGGGGGCTAAATTGACCTTGGACCTCCAATTAAACCGAATTTTCCCCCTTTTCACCCCCTCCCCCTGTGTTAATGAACTCGTAATATAGTTATAGACACCAAAAAAAAAATATTCTTCTCTGCAACTTTACAGAAAACGAAATTCGGCGGTGTAGGGAACATGATGGCGCGTCTCACCAGCTGAGGAAACACTGATTAAAAATAATTTTTGATGTTTTCAGAAACTGTCCAGAAGGCCCCTGAGGTGATGTAGTGGTGATGGGGGAAAAAGTGGAAGTTGTGATGAGCGTAGAGGCGATGTTATGGTTGGTGTGACAAGTAAAACGGAGCTATCGTAACTTAAAGACTTGGGGGTGAAAACCTGGAGCTTCTCGCGGAAAAGCAGCCTTGTTTGTTTACATTTGTGACGTCACGCTCGCACTCACTCCCCTATAGAATGGACTTTTTTCAGAGATCATTGATGCCATGTCCAATACTTTGCACCTGCCATATTACGAAGATTATTATGAATTTGTGGAATATTATTAAGAAAATACGAGGCAACAAAATATTCATATATGTTTATTTGGGCTTTTGTGTATGTATGTGTGTATGTGTGTGTGTGTGTATGTGTGTGTGTGTGTATGTGTGTGTGTGTATGTATGTGTGTATGTGTGTGTGTGTGTGTGTATTTATTATCTACTTACATACAATGTCTATCTCTCTTTCACTTATTGTCCCTTCTTTACTTATCTCTTCCCCCCTTCCTCACTTCCCCCTTCCTCACTTCCCCCTTCCCCACTTCCCCCTTCCTCTCTTCCCCCTTCCTCTCTTCCCCCTTCCTTTCTTCCTCCTTCCTCTCTTCCCCCTTCCTCTCTTCCCCCCCTCCTCTCTTCACCCTTCCTCTCTTCCCCCTTCCTCTCTTCCCCCCTTCCTCACTTCCCCCTTCCCCCTTCCTCTCTTCCCCCCTTCCCCACTTCCTCCTTCCTCTCTTCCCCCTTCCTCTCTTCCCCCTTCCTCTCTTCCCCCTTCCTTTCTTCCCCCTTCCTCTCTTCCCCCCCTTCCCCCTGCCTCTCTTCCCCCTTCCTCCTTCCTCTCTTCCCCCCTTCCTTTCTTCCCCCCTTCCTTTGCGATCTATTTGTCTTAATTCTCCTTCATTATTTCCCTTTCTCTATATCCTCTTCCACCTTTCCCTTATTCTCCCCTCTATTCTGTCTCCTCCTCCTCTCTCAATTCTCAACCGGGTTCTCTCTCTCTCTCTCTCTCTCTCTCTCTCTCTCTCTCTCTCTATTTCTCTCTCTCTCTCTCTCTCTCTCTCTCTCGTGGGTGTATTGAGGAGGAAAATATGGGCGCTTAGGTGTGTTAAGGGCATAGGTATGGGCGTGTAGGCGTCTTGAGTGGGTTATTATGGGCGTGTGGGCGTGATGAGGACACAGGTAAGGGCGTGTGGGAGTAATGAGGAGACAGGTAAGGGGCGTGTGGGCGTGAGGACGAGTACCATAGTATGGACATTGGTATGGGCATGTGGATGTATTAAAGGCACAGATATGGGCGTGTGGGCGTATTGGGAATGCAGATATAGGCGTGTGGGCGTGCGGGTGTGATGGATCTATCGTGGTGGGGGCAGCTTTATGGGGCGTGGGTACCATAAACTGCTGTATGACTGGTGGAGTTATGGCGCCCGCGCGGGTGGTCCCCCCCTCCACCCACGCCCACACCACGCCTACCACATATGCATAGGCGTGTATATACTGCCATACACGCCCACACCACATATATACGGGCGAGTATACACTTGTCCATACTTCCCAGTGTATTCATAAATATATACATACGAAAATCCACACACACACACACACACACACACACACACACATACACACACACATACACACACACATACATACACACACAAACATACACACACAAACATACACACATACATACACACATACATACATACATACACACACAAACATACATTATACATACATACATACATCACACCTTATTGTCATACAGAGTAAAAGTAATATGTTCATTACTTGTAAATTAGTTTAATGTTTCTCTACTGATCCTGGTGACTCGCCAAATGGACCCCAGTCTTAATGGGCCCCAGTGTTAAGAGGGCCCTCATGGCTACCTCTACTGAAGGTTAGGTTAGGTTAGGTTAGGTTAGGTTAGGTTAGGTTTAGTTAGGTTAGGTTTGGTTTAGTTAGGTTAGGTTAGGGGTAAAGGGGGAAGAGGTGGGGAAAGGGGTAAGGGGGAAGAGAAGGGGGAGAATGTAGGGGAGGAGGTAAAGGGATGTAAAGGGGAAGGGGTAAAAGGGGGAAGGAGGCCATCACACACACACGATAAAGCGTCACCTTGTCGACCGATTTCACGCCTTCGAATTTACTGGGGTGTCCGTCTTAAGGGGGCAAAGGGGGGAATGGGGGCCAAAGGGGGGAAGGGGGGATGATAAAAGGGCAACGAGTAGAGTAAGGGAAAGGAGGGGAGGGGAGAAGAAAGGGGAGGGGAGGGGAGAAGAAAGGGGAGGGGAGGGGAGAAGAGAGGGGGAGGAGGAGGGGGTGGGGAATATGAGGAGGGGAAGATAATAAGGGGGGTTAAGGGAAGAGAAAGGGGTATGAGGGGTATTCTAAAGGGGGTTACCTCTCGAAGGGGCGTCACTTAATAGGGGGTGATTCTCTCAGAAGAGGGAAGGGGTCTCTGTAAAGGAAGGGGACAATCTCTCAGGAGAGTGTCAGGAGAGTGTCAGAGTGTCAGGAGAGAGTGTCAGGAGAGTGTCAGGAGAGTGTCAGAGTGTCAGGAGAGTGTCGTCAGAGTGTCAGGAGAGAGTGTCAGGAGAGTGTCAGAGTGTCAGGAGAGAGTCAGGAGAGAGTGTCAGGAGAGTGTCAGGAGAGTGTCAGAGTGTCAGGAGAGAGTGTCAGGAGAGAGTCGTTGTACACAGTCATCATCGCACACTCGTCTCAGGAGGTGGGCGTGGCTACAAGCGTATGTCAACACCCCGAGACCACGCCCCCATTTCCCTACCCACCTCTCTGATTTGCCAACGACTCTTAGGGAGAGAGAGAGAGAGAGAGAGAGAGAGAGAGAGAGCCACCCAGGCATTTAATCAAGTGTGTGTCTCTTTTAATGTCTCCCCCCCCCCCCACCCTCAGACACACACGCACGCACATACGTACACACACACATACGTACACACACACACATACGTACACAGGTTGTCGTCATGGGGTCAAAAGATGAGTTTTAAGTTTAGAGATTTTCCGATTTTACGGTGAGAAGTGATGAGGTTCGGCTGTCTGGGACGAATTAATTAGGCACAAAGGTGTTGGTTGTGGACAGGTGACAGCGGCGTTAATGGTGAAGTTATTATTCCGATGATTACCTGTGATGTTGTTATTATTATTATTATTATTATTATTATTATTATTATTATTATTATTATTATATTATCATCATCATCATTATATTTGTACAGTCGTAATTTTTGTAACTTAAAGTTGAAAATAAGTTTAGTAGAGTCTCAATATAATTTTGACACCATCTTGTAACGTTGTCTCTGTGTATATAACGTATGGCCTTAAGAGACTCCGTACTCCTATAGCGAAATACTCACAGTACAACGAAATACGAACACTATAACGAATATTTACGAACATAACGAATTTACATACTGTTACGTTAAAGGAATTATGATATTTAAGAGTCCTTTTCCTAGTGCTTATTTTATTTTAGTAGCCGATTACCCGATAAGATTAAATTCCGATTACAAATATACAACAATGCAAAAAAAAAAAAAAAAAAAAAAAAAAAAATAAATAATAATAATAATAATAATAATAATTACTATACATTATTAATATTAACAATAATACTTACGATGATAATTATTATTGTTTTAAGAAATAAATAAAAAATAATTCAAAAGTCCGATATAGAGGCAATTTACCGCCGATCCTAAGACAAGGTGAGAGATAGTGAGAGATACTGAGAGATATTGAGAGATACTGAGAGATACTAGAGATACTGAGAGATACTGAGAGATATTGAGAGATACTGAGAGATACTGAGAGATATTGAGAGATACTGAGACGATCTCCTACCCACAGCAACGCCGTGTGTGT
>CAUDMG010000536.1:5882500-5897500 GCA_958450375.1 Homarus gammarus | reverse complement strand
GTAGCGGCCTGACGGGTGAGAGAGAGTGAGAGAGAGAGTGAGAGAGAGAGAGAGAGAGAGAGAGAGAGTGAGAGAGAGAGAGAGAGAGAGAGAGTGAGTGAGTGAGAGAGAGAGAGAGAGAGAGACCCACGTCCATCCAGCCATCAAACGGTGTCAAATATCCCACACACTACACAAAACACACACACCCCCACACATCCCCACACACATCCTCACACACCTTACCCACCCACACACCCTCGTAGGCAATATTTACCAACAAACTAGGTCATTAATCCACTAATGATCGTTAAAACTATTACACCTTTACCGCGGTCATCATCCACCTCTTGAACTTGTCTTCCTCAGCGACATAAAAAAGTTTACATCCGGTGGTTAGGTTAGGTTAGGTTAGGTTAGGTTAGTGTTAGTGTTAGTGTTAGGTTTGGCTAGGTTAGTGTTAGGGTTAGGTTAGGTTAGGTTAGTGTTAGTGTTAGGTTAGTGTTAGGTTAGGTTAGTGTTAGAGTTAGGTTAGTGTTAGGGTTAGGTTAGGTTAGGTTAGTGTTAGTGTTAGGTTTGGCTAGGTTAGTGTTAGGGTTAGGTTAGGTTAGGTTAGTGTTTAGTGTTAGGTTAGTGTTAGGTTAGGTTAGTGTTAGAGTTAGGTTAGTGTTAGGTTAGGTTAGGTTAGTGTTAGTGTTAGGTTAGTGTTAGGTTAGGTTAGGTTAGTGTTAGTGTTAGGTTAGTGTTAGGTTAGGTTAGAGTTAGGTTAGTGTTAGGGTTAGGGTTAGGTTAGGTTAGGTTTAGGGTTAGTGTTAGGTTAGTGTTAGGGTTAGGTTAGGTTAGGTTTAGGGTTAGTGTTAGGTTAGTGTTAGGGTTAGGTTAGGTTTAGGGTTAGGGTTAGGTTAGGTTTTTAGATATTCGTTGCTAGTTTCAGCTTTTACAGTATAGGGATGCGTTTATTGTGAGTATCGGTGTTATAGCATGTTATTCATAATGTATACCGGCATGATAACGCACCTTTCACCATGTATACCTGTAGGATAACGCCCCTTTCACCATGTATACCTGTATGATAACGCACCTTTCACCATGTATACCTGTATGATAACGCACCTTTCACCATGTATACCTGTATGATAACGCACCTTTCACCATGTATACCTGTATGATAACGCACCTTTCACCATATATACCTGTATGATAACGCACCTTTCACCATGTATACCTGTATGATAACGCACCTTTCACCATGTATACCTGTATGATAACGCACCTTTCACCATATATACCTGTATGATAACGCACCTTTCACCATGTATACCTGTATGATAACGCACCTTTCACCATGTATACCTGTATGATAACGCACCTTTCACCATATATACCTGTATGATAACGCACCTTTCACCATATATACCTGTATGATAACGCACCTTTCACCATGTATACCTGTATGATAACGCACCTTTCACCATGTATACCTGTATGATAACGCACCTTTCACCATATATACCTGTATGATAACGCACCTTTCACCATGTATACCTGTATGATAACGCACCTTTCACCATGTATACCTGTATGATAACGCACCTTTCACCATATATACCTGTATGATAACGCACCTTTCACCATATATACCTGTATGATAACGCACCTTTCACCATGTATACCTGTATGATAACGCACCTTTCACCATGTATACCTGTATGATAACGCACCTTTCACCATGTATACCTGTATGATAACGCACCTTTCACCATGTATACCTGTATGATAACGCACCTTTCACCATGTATACCTGTATGATAACGCACCTTTCACCATGTATACCTGTATGATAACGCACCTTTCACCATGTATACCTGTATGATAACGCACCTTTCACCATGTATGCCTGTATGATAACGCACCTTTCACCATGTATACCTGTATGATAACACACCTTTCACCATGTATACCTGTATGATAACGCACCTTTCACCATGTATACCTGTATGATAACGCACCTTTCACCATGTATACCTGTATGATAACGCACCTTTCACCATCAGCCTCTGAAATGTGGGGTTATGACCGAATGGCTAAGAATAAACTACAGAAAAGAAGAAAAAATGAATAAACTCTAAGATTATCCAAGAATTCTAAACAAATACTTGAAATAGAGACAAAAACTGAATTGGTCATATAATTAAGGATGAGTTGAATAATTACAGAAATATTAATGGATAAAGTTGACGGTATTAGGAGGGTCAGGGAAAGGTAGAGACTGGGGCGGATGGATGGATGGATGGGTGGATGGGTGGGTGGATGGATCGGTGGATGGATGGATGGGTGGGTGGATGGATGGATGGATGGTGTCCCCAGAGATCCATAACCTTGGAGGATTCGTAAAAAAACACAGCCCGAGAACGTTTAGGAGTGGTGGACTGTGGTCGCCAACCCTCAGATATGATTGGTTGAGATGCAATGGGTTAAATAGCTTTGAAATTCTAGCTGGTTCTAATCCTAACTGGTTCTAATCCTAGCTGGTTCTAATCCTAACCGGTTCTATTCCTAACTGGTTCTAATCCTAACCGGTTCTAATCCTAACCGGTTCTAATCCTAGCTGGTTCTAATCCTTACCTGTTCTAATCCTAACTGGTTCTAATCCTTACCGGTTCTAATCCTAACTGGTTCTAATCCTAACTGGTTCTAATCCTAACCGGTTCTAATCCTAACCGGTTCTAATCCTTACCGGTTCTAATCCTGGTGGTTACTGTAGGATCATGAACTATCAGGATTGCAGCATAATAGAACCAGGACCTATTGGGACTACCTGTTATTAAGACTAGGACCTATTATGCCTGGGGCCTATTAGGTTAGACAGACAGACAGACAGACAGACACAGACAGACAGACAGACAGACAGACCCTCATTAGATCTACAACCAAACTGAAACAATCTACCAACCATTCACTCAACCACATCTCAATCACCAAAAAACATGAATTTGGTGGAAAGTAGAAAAAATATCAATTCTCGATCAATTCACAACTATTCTCGTCTATTCTCCGACTTGTAAGAACGTTTCATTATATCAAACTGTAATTACGTAGAAAAATACATATGTATATTGTATTCTATGTACTGTATGTATTACGGTGTATTTAAGGCGTTGTTTCATGTTATTGTGACGTAATTTGGTAATGAATAACAGCCAAGTATTATAATTTATTGTGTTTTTTTTCGTTTTTTGTTTTTTTTTTCGTGTTTTTTTTTGTTTACGTGATTTAAAATGAAAAAAAATTAACTTACTATTGAATTGAATTTTGTTTCGTGTCTTTCTGTGGTAATAAAAATATAAACAAAAACAACAACAAAAACACCAACTTATATTAAAACACAAAAAACCACAAACCCGTCACATAAAACACAACCACACTCGATAAAATAAACAACCACAATAATACCTCACTGGCAACTCAAGCAGCAGTAGTGTGGAATAAGAAGAGAGAGAGAGAGGAAGGAGGGAAGGAGGGAAGGAGGGGGTTTGTGGGCCTAGTGAGGGAAGGGGGAAGGAGGACGAGGTGGAGGAAGAGGAGGATGAGGCAGGGTCGGAGGAGGAGGAGGATGAGGCAGGGTCGGAGGAGGAGGAGGATGAGGCAGGGTCGGAGGAGGAGGAGGATGAGGCAGGGTCGGAGGAGGAGGAGGATGAGGCAGGGTCGGAGGAGGAGGGGGATGAGGCAGGGTCGGAGGAGGAGGAGAATGAGGCAGGGTCGGAGGAGGAGGGGGATGAGGCAGGGTCGGAGGAGGAGGAGGAGGGGGATGAGGCAGGGTCGGAGGAGGAGGGGGATGAGGTAGGGTCGGAGGAGGAGGAGGATGAGGCAGGGTCGGAGGAGGAGGAGGAGAATGAGGCAGGGTCGGAGGAGGAGGGGGATGAGGCAGGGTCGGAGGAGGAGGAGGAGGGGGATGAGGCAGGGTCGAAGGAGGAGGAGGATGAGGCAGGGTCGGAGGAGGATGAGGCAGGGTCGGAGTAGGAGGAGGAGGAGGGGGATGAGGCAGGGTCGGAGGAGGAGGGGGGAGAATGAGGCAGGGTCGGAGGAGGAGGAGGATGAGGCAGGGTCGGAGGAGGAGGGGGATGAGGCAGGGTCGGAGGAGGAGGAGAATGAGGCAGGGTCGGAGGAGGAGGGGGATGAGGCAGGGTCGGAGGAGGAGGAGGAGGGGGATGAGGCAGGGTCGGAGGAGGAGGAGGAGGGGGATGAGGCAGGGTCGGAGGAGGAGGAGAATGAGGCAGGGTCGGAGGAGGAGGGGGATGAGGCAGGGTCGGAGGAGGAGGAGGAGGAGGGGGATGAGGCAGGGTCGGAGGAGGAGGGGGGAGAATGAGGCAGGGTCGGAGGAGGAGGACGATGAGGCAGGGTCGGAGGAGGAGGGGGATGAGGCAGGGTCGGAGGAGGAGGAGAATGAGGCAGGGTCGGAGGAGGAGGGGGATGAGGCAGGGTCGGAGGAGGAGGAGGAGGGGGATGAGGCAGGGTCGGAGGAGGAGGAGGAGGGGGATGAGGCAGGGTCGGAGGAGGAGGAGGAGGAGGGGGATGAGGCAGGGTCGGAGGAGGAGGGGGGAGAATGAGGCAGGGTCGGAGGAGGAGGAGGATGAGGCAGGGTCGGAGGAGGAGGGGGATGAGGCAGGGTCGGAGGAGGAGGAGAATGAGGCAGGGTCGGAGGAGGAGGGGGATGAGGCAGGGTCGGAGGAGGAGGAGGAGGGGGATGAGGCAGGGTCGGAGGAGGAGGGGGATGAGGTAGGGTCGGAGGAGGATGAGGCAGGGTCGGAGGAGGAGGAGGAGAATGAGGCAGGGTCGGAGGAGGAGGGGGATGAGGCAGGGTCGGAGGAGGAGGAGGAGGGGGATGAGGCAGGGTCGAAGGAGGAGGAGGATGAGGCAGGGTCGGAGTAGGAGGAGGATGAGGCAGGGTCGGAGGAGGAGGAGGAGGATGAGGCAGGGTCGGAGGAGGAGGGGGATGAGGCAGGGTCGGAGGAGGAGGAGGGGGATGAGGCAGGGTCGGAGGAGGAGGAGGATGAGGCAGGGTCGGAGTAGGAGGAGGATGAGGCAGGGTCGGAGGAGGAGGAGGAGGATGAGGCAGGGTCGGAGGAGGAGGAGGATGAGGCAGGGTCGGAGGAGGAGGGGGATGAGGCAGGGTCGGAGGAGGAGGAGGATGAGGCAGGGTCGGAGGAGGAGGAGGAGGATGAGGCAGGGTCGGAGGAGGAGGAGGAGGATGAGGCAGGGTCGGAGGAGGAGGAGGATGAGGCAGGGTCGGAGGAGGAGGGGGAGGAGGGGGAAGTAGGGGTGAGATAGAGGTGGTGGTGTCTTTGGATGAGATCACGTGACTGCAGCTGATGACGCGCTGATGCATTCTGGGAAGTGTATTTCTCCCCACCAGGGTCGACCATGAGAGGCTAAAGTTGGGCACCTTGACTTAAATGTATAAATAGTGGGCAAGTTCCCTTCTCTTTACCATAACGCTGGGAGGTGAGGCTTCGTTAATTACCCCCCCTCTCTTTTTTTTTTTTTTTACCTGGGGCGGTGGAACGACAGGTGATCAAGGGATCCTAATAACAGTAGTGAAGATGTTTGCTGTGTGTGTGTGTGTGTGTGTGTGTGGTAAATATTATACTGTTTTTATTGTTATTTTTTATTGTTATCGAACCTTTCACCTCTAGGATACATAAAATTAATTACGTTTCTAACTACCATCTCCTTCACCTTAACCTGTTACCTGTACAAAATATCAAGACAAAACAACATACCAAATTAAATATTGATATCATAATTAATATCTTTTATACATAATTACTTTAAGTATAATTACCTTGGATAATTGTCATTGCGTTAAGTGAGTCCAACGTCTTCCTGTCCTGATCTAACGGAGTGATATCTCTCGAGGGTGAGGGAGATCTGTTTCTTATATGATTCCAAACACGACTTGAGGCTGCCAGTGACTACCCCTCAACTCGATCTTGTTTATATTTGTGTTTACAGAGAGATAAACACACTGTCAAGGGCCCGGTACAGAAGCAGGCAAGTCCGATAAACTGTCAAGAGGAGACAGTTGACAAGACATCAGTTGTCAAGCCATAGCACGGTCTCATAAGTCATATTAGACATACTGATAAAAACCTGTCAAGGGTTGTGTATCAGGCCCTGTGAGGCTGTTGAGCTAGAAGACATTCTGAACAAGACACTACCAAGCTATGAGACATCACCAACAAGACACTACCAAGCTATGAGACATCACCAACAAGACACTACCAAGCTATGAGACATCACCAACAAGACACTACCAAGCTATGAGACATCACCAACAAGACACTACCAAGCTATGAGACATTACCAACAAGACACTACCAAACTATGAGACATCACCAACAAGACACTACCAAGCTATGAGACATCACCAACAAGACACTACCAAGCTATGAGACATCACCAACAAGACACTACCAAGCTATGAGACATCACCAACAAGACACTACCAAGCTATGAGACATCACCAACAAGACACTACCAAGCTATGAGACATCACCAACAAGACACTACCAAGCTATGAGACATCACCAACAAGTCATTGCCCAGCCATAAGACATTAAAAAGAAATACCGTCAAGCACTGCAGCCATAAACCATAGAAGCTGTCAATCCATGTTTACCATGCCGTCAAGTTCCTTCACACTGACGGCGTTATTACCAAGCCCTGGGGCATTAAGAGCCTGAAGGACATAATTAAGGGAGGGGAGGGGAAGGGGAAGGGGGAAGGAGGGAGGGGGAAGGGGGAAGGGGGGAGGGGGAGGGGGAAGAGGAAGGTGTGGTGGTGATGCTTTCCCTTCTCCTCTTCCTCATCTCCCCTACCCATCATTCCCCTCTCTCTCTCCCCCACCTCTATCTCCCCCTTCCCATCTCCCCTACCTATCTCTCCTCCCCCCCCCTTCCCCGTCATTATAACCACTTGCTAATTAGACTCGAAATAGCGAATATGCGATGAGTTAGTCACATGCCCAGAATACCCGCCCACGCCCGCGAGGATGGTGGGTGGGTGGGTGTGTGGGTGGGTGGGTGGGTGTGTGGGTGGGTGGGTGGGTGGGTGGGTGTGTGGGTGGGTGTGTGTGTGGGTGGGGTGTATGTTAGTAAATGTGGATCTGGGTGTGTGTATAGGCGTGGATGTAGGCGTGAGTGCACATGTGGTTGAAAGCGTGGATAGGTGTGTGGGCGTGTACGTGTATATGAGGGTATAGGTGTGGGCGGGTGGGCGGGCGGGCGGGCCGGGGTGAGGAGTGTTTTATTGAGTGTGAATCATTATTTTCTACCCCCGAAAAAACACGACGATTTAATATTTGACAGAAAAAACAAACAAACACATCAAAGTTATTTATTCCTTGAGGGATATTAAGATCAACCCCTTAATATAAAACACTGGCGATAAATATAGGTCAACCCCTTAATATAAAACACTGGCGATAAATATAGGTCAACCCCTTAATATAAAACACTGGCGATAAATATAGGTCAACCCCTTAATATAAAACACTGGCGATAAATATAGGTCAACCCCTTAATATAAAACACTGGCGATAAATATAGGTCAACCCCTTAATATAAAACACTGGCGATAAATATAGGTCAACCCCTTAAATAAAACGCTGGCGATAAAAATAGGTCAACCCCTTAACATAAAACACTGGCGATAAATATAGGTCAACCCCTTAACATAAAACACTGGCGATAAATATAGGTCAACCCCTTAAATAAAACACTGGCGATAAATATAGGTCAACCCCTTAACATAAAACACTGGCGATAAATATAGGTCAACCCCTTAAATAAAACACTGGCGATAAATATAGGTCAACCCCTTAACATAAAACACTGGCGATAAATATAGGTCAACCCCTTAAATAAAACACTGGCGATAAATATAGGTCAACCCCTTAACGAGCAGGATCTACCTATTAATGGTACCCAGAAGTCCTAAATTAAATAATGCTCTTAAATCATAGCACCTTCATTATATATTACTGGCGATAATTTAAGATCAGACCATAACATATAGGTCAACCCCTTAGCTAATAGTACCCCTTGGTGTCCAGGGGTCAGAGCCTTAGGTTAAAGTTCAGGTGGTTAAGTTAATAGTACTGACGATATTTTGAGGTCAGACCTTTACTGTTACACTCCAGGGTGAAGGGAAAGGGGGAAGACCAATCCTAAAATAGCCCTTTCCCCCTTCTCCCTCTCTCCTTCCCCCTTTCCCTCCCCACCTTTCCCTCCTCTTTTCTTCCATTCCTCTTCCCTACCCTCTCTCCTTCCCTCTTTCCCTCTCCTCCCCCACTCCTTCCCTTTCCTCCCCCCACTCTCTTCCCCCCTTCCCCTCCCCCTCAACAGTGGCATAAACACCAGCATACAGGAATAGTTGGGTGGATCACGTCAGCTGATGCAGTGAAACACGTTGGTTCAGGTTGTGGTATTATGGTGGTGGTGGTGGTGGTTGATTATGGTGGTAGTAGTTGTGGTAGTTGATTATGGTGGTGGTAGTTGTGGTAGTTGATTATGGTGATGGTAATTATGGTAGTTGATTATGGTGGTGGTAGTTATGGTAGTTGATTATGGTGGTGGTAGTTGTGGTAGTTGATTATGGTGGTGGTAGTTATGGTAGTTGATTATGGTGGTGGTAGTTGTGGTAGTTGATTATGGTGGTAGTAGTTATGGTAGTTGATTATGGTGGTGGTAGTTGTTTTTGGGTACCTGATAATTGTGGTGGTGGATGTAGTTATGACCGACACTGCACTTGATCGCTTGCACTTCCTCAACGGTAAAGACAGGTGCCTATACACTGATGGGTGAAATGGAGGAACCCTGGGAGCGACCCATTGACAGTTAGGACTAGAGGAGTGTGTCGTAACCCTGGCAGTGATGAGCCTTACACAACAACAACAACAACAACAACAATAATAATAAAACAAAAACAACAATAATAAAAAACAGCAACAACAACAATAACAAAAAACAAGAAAATTAACAAGAACAACAAGAACAACAACATCTAAGACTAACAGTATTTTATGTTTACAAATAACGACAGCAGTCCCCCTCATAAGACACCCACGCCCCTCACCCTTTTCCCACGCCTCTCACACGCCCCCCGCGCCTCCCACACGTCTCTCGCTCCTATACTAAGCCACTTGTACACCTCTACACCCGCTACACCCCTACACCACCCTCTACACCACCCTCTACACCCCTACACCACCCTCTACACCCCTACCTACACCCGCTACACCCCTACACCACCCTCTACACCCCTACCCACACCCGCACTTACACCTGAGTTAGGTAGTCTCACCTGCCAATCAAAATAACCGGAAGGTGAGGTAAGGTGAGGCAAGAACTCGACCACTCGTCATTAATATTCAATACTCTGGTCCCTCCTGCCGTCAGCCGCCGTCAGCCGGGGTACAGCGTCAGCCAGGGTACAGCGTCAGCCGTCTTTCCCTCTTCCTCCTTTTCCCTTTCATCTTCTCCTCTTTTTCCTCTTCCTCCGCCTTTCTCCGTCCTCCTTTCTTCCGTTCCCCTTTCTCTCTTCCTCCCACCACCTTCTTTCCCCCTCCCCATTCCTACTCCTTTCCTTCCCCTCCCGCACAGCTCCGAGGCCACACGCAGCCGCACACACCACACACACTCTCCTCTCCTTCTCCCTGTCTCCCTTTCTTTTTTTCCAGTTCTCCTTCCCCCCCCGACGACACTGTCCCTTCCTTTTTTCTTTCTTCCTCTCCTTTTTTTTTCCAGCGCGCTTTTGTTGTGTGTGTGTGTTGCGGCCACCCACACCCCCCCGTGTTCCCCCCCCCCCCCCACATACACGCGCGCTGCTGCTGTGTGTGTTGTGTGTGTGTGTGTGTGTGTGTGTCCCTTAGAAACACACAGCTATAGCTTTTATCTACGGTACTGTCACTGTCTGTCTGTCTGTGTTTACATTATTCTCATTCCTTAATACTCTCTCTCTCTCTCTCTCTCTCTCTCTCTCTCTCTCTCTCTCCACTCCCTTACAGATATCACCTACCCATCACAAAACACCGCCCACGCTCGATCTATCACGCCCGCACGCCCACAAACACCAGCAGCGATCAAGGAGACAGACAGGTAGAAAGGGAGGGGGAGGAGGGAGAGTGAAAAAAAGAAAGGGGGGAAGGAAAAATGAAGGGGGGTGATGGGGGAAGGAGGGAAGGGAGAGTAGGAGGGAAGGGAGAGTGAAGGGAGAAATGAGAGAGGGAAGGAGGGAGAATGGGAGGGAATGGAGAAGAATAGGAGGGAACGAAGGAGGGAAGGAGAGAGGGAAAGAAGGATGGAAGGAGAGAGGGAACGAAGGAGGGAAGGAGAGAGGGAACGAAGGATGGAAGGAGAGAGGGAACGAAGGATGGAAGGAGAGAGGGAACGAAGGAGGGAAGGAGAGAGGGAACGAAGGAGGGAAGGAGAGAGGGAACGAAGGAGGGAAGGAGAGTGTGTTTCCTAGGACGGTGACTCCTCGCTCTTGTGGGGCGTTCAGAACTAATAAAATCCAGAGAATGCGATAAAAAGCGGTGTTTTGCCTCCCTCTCCCCGTCACTGGTAGATAAGGGGAGTTAGAGAGGCTATACTCTATACCAGGGGGGCCTCAGGGGTGTTATATGGGGGGGGGAGGATCTGGGACATGAGAGGAAGTGGAGGGGTAACTGGGAGGGGAGGTAGGGGGGAGGTAGGGGAGGGGAGGTAGGGGAGGGGAAGTAAAGGGAAGGGGAAGGGGTAGGGGAGGGTGAGGGGAAGTAGACATGAGAGGAGCTATATTCACTACGAGGGATCTAGGACCACTATATGTAAGGGGAGGGGAGAGGGGAGAGGGGAGAGGGAGGAGGAGAGGAGGGAGGGGAGAGAGGGAAGATGAAGGGAAGTTAAAGAAGGTGGGAAGGGGAGGTATGATAGTGGAAGTAAATGGAGCAACACTACACGAGAGAGAGAGAGAGAGAGAGAGAGAGAGAGAGAGAGAGAGAGAGAGAGAGAGAGAGAGAGAGAGTATACCTGTAGGAAGAAGTTACCTGTTTACTTCCCTGTAAAGGTGTAAATATGTATCACCTTTAATTAATGAGGCGGCAGGTGTTGTATATTCTCAAATAGGTAATACACAGGTAGATATACTGTGCTTATATAACATGGTTTCTGAATTGACGTCATAAAGAGGAATAAACACACACACACACACACACACACACACACACACACACTCAATCTTCACATTATCAAAGTTGCGTGTTGCCGAGAAGGATTCATCACGTTAGCGTATATACACAGAATATCAGATCCTATATGAATTTTAGAGTCCTTCGTCTTTGGTTTTCTCAGCGTGTAGGATCAGGGAGGAATTTTTGAGGTCCTCTAATCAAGGATAACACTTTTAACTTAGCGCCCACACACACGACGAGATCCTATATGCCGGAGTCGTTCGTCTTTTGTCAGTTCCAGGTCCTGTCATAATAAGATCTCTAAACAGGATCGAATTTCACTTATCCATCTTAAATCGATTGTCTTTTGTTTGATTTTTGAGTCGATAAAAGATTTAAAAGTATTTGTCTCCTATAAAGTGATCATCCAAGCGTCTATTCAGAGGATTGAATTCCTTATATACGTCCTGGAGTTGTGATAGTCTTTTGTTTCGCTGTGGTATCGAAACAAAAGAGAAATAAGAATCTGTAAAAACTATCAATCCAGTTATCTAATCCTAAAAAACATTTATCTTTCGTCAAAACCTAAATAACCATCAAGTTAGAACCTATTCACACAAGATCGAATCCCAACTGCGAGCCAAAGACGGTCGTACTTTCTGAGCTTGAAAAAGATAACACATTTAAACTATAAATTCCTGACGAACCTTCACTTACAGATTCATGCAAGGGATCGAAGCCTCCTAAAGTGTCAAAGTCGTTCGTCTTTTGTCAGGTGGTGGGACTCCGGTAGAGGGTTGGAGACCATCTGCTCGCCCTTCATCACTACTTATATTTTGGCGGGCTTTATTTGTGTCGCTGGTCATAAGCTCTCATAACACGGGGGTATTCCCTTTATGATCAAAGAGGCGGGCGCTAAGGGGGTTAAAGGGGTGTAAAGGGAAAAAGGGAGTACTTGAGGGGGGGATAGTTAAGGGTTAGGGGAGATAGGGGGAGTTAAGAAGAGACTCAAAGGGATGGGGTGGCAGAAAGACAGATTTAAAGGAGTGAGGAAGGTAGAGAGGCGTGAGAAAGGGAGGAATTAACGGGAAAAGAAGAAGAAATAAGGATTAAATAGAAATCTTAAAATGGCGTCGAAATTCCCCTGGGACTCTACGTATATATGTATGAATGAGACACAATTTAATAAACAGAAATACAAAGATAAATCAATAAACGTACAGATATATAAATTACTGCTAACCTCCCCGTAATACTGTCCATTAAATAATATACCTACATACAGTATATCACACCTTTATATATACAATCAATTTATATATCTTAAAGCTATATTTAATACGAGATTTATATAAATTTAAGATATATTTCATGATATATTTAGATATTTATTGATGATTATTATTGTCTTAAGGTGTTGTATATGTACGTGTTAATTATCTATCACAGGTAAGGTCGTCCAGGTGGTATAGTCTCCCGCCACTCACCTGTAAGACTCTCAGCGCCGCCGGCAGTCTTTCTCACTCACTCACTCACTCATTTATCCCTTACAGGTGAAACTTAATTAACAACAAAATATCCAGGTTATCCAAAGATTCTAATTATCCTGTCTGTGTTCTCTAATTATTCTCCTCTAAGTGAAAATATTCTGTATCTATGAGAATTTAATTACGTATCTATGAGAATTTAACTCCCTCAAATATAACTCCTTAATAAATGCCTAAATTATCAAAGCCCAATAGTTTAGAATTTTCCTCTTGTGATATGTGAGAATTTGCATATTGGTCTGACTTAAGCTATTACTAAATACAAAATGGCGTCAGAATTACATTAAGACTCTACCTTAACTGGATAATATTTACTTAGTACCGTTTTTAATTGGTACTAAATTATTGTGTCTAGTTAAGGTAGAGTCTCGGTGTAATTAACTGTATTATGTAATGCAAGTAATTAATTAATGGTGTTTATTGACCTGTATCTAATTAAGGTGAGTTTATCTACCTGTACATTTACCTGTATGTAAGTAATTAACACTTTATTCAGAACGACAATTGTCACCTTAATTATCACCTGAAAAAACAACTTTCTACCTACACTATTTTCACTCACACGTAGGGAGGTATTTTTTGTTTATATTTTAACTATTTCTCGTAAGTTAGTGATCGTGGCGCGTAAATTATACTACCTAAGGCAGCCGCTTACCGGTATTTATAAATAATATTCTAACACTCGCAAAAAAAAAATTGTAAACATAAAAAGCCCGCCAAAAATGTAAATAGCGCGGGAAAAAAATTGGTGGGAAATACGGGAAGTCCATCGTAAATTTTGGCCCACTCCCGTAGGTACGTCCCATTTTTCCTAATTAAAACCTAATTACCATTGGTGGATATGCCAAGGGTGGAGTCGGGAGGGAGAGATCCCGAACGGCTTGACGTCAAGGTGGTGTGAGACAGGTGGTGGAGTGATGCATCAAACAAAATTAAACTATTATTAGATTTATTAATTATTTATCAACGTTAAGGTGTCGCGTATGTTTGGCTTGGCGGAGTGAAAGGGTGAAGCGGGTCGGAGTAATAAACGAAACACTGGCGAGTATACAAGTATTATATGACCCAACGCAGGCCCGTCCGCGTCTCCAACTTCGTTAATTTATGTAGCGTCGTAGCGGAAATCACCCCCGCCTCATGGGAACGTCGGATTATCCAAGTCATTCGTGGATGTTTGGGTTGGCGAGCGGGCGAAAAGGTGGAGCGAGGTGTCGTGGCGTCGGGGATCCGGGTTTTAACAAATCAGTTGGGTGACAGCGGCGGGGAGACGTACAAACCATAACTCAGATATTATTATCCCTTCGCGCTAGAATTCTTAAATTAAGTACTAAAAAAATGCAACTCATACTGAACTCGTAAATCAATGTTTTGTAATTAGAAACAGGAAGGGATACGGTGGTAATAACTCGGGGTATTTAAGTCAAGGCAGCCGCCATGATTTCTTTAAGGAACTTCCCTTACCGATCAAATATTTTATACAACTAACTTCCTCTTTTCTTTACCTTCTTGATTGATTATAAGAATTAATCACGCGCATAACTTACGTCAGAGTGATATATTTCTCCCTCAAGTGCTTGATAATCAGAGAAATATATTACTTTCCAATTTCCGTTCCTTATCGCTGTTCCAGTTTTGGCGGGAAATAACCGTGAGGAAGTCCAGAGGTAGGGGGGGATGGGGGGGAGGGGGGGAGGGGGAGTGGGTGGGGGGAAGGGGGAGGGGGAGTGGGTGATGATTCTAACCTCCTAAACTTTTCAATTTCTCGCGGTTTAATATAAAAAAGAGAGGGGGGGGGGGAGGGGAGGCGAGGAGTGAGAGAGGCGTGGTATAAGTTGTTACCTCGAATGAAATGATTATGGCCGTGTTATTTTCCTTGCCAGTGATATCTGTCTTTACGCTTCGTCGAGCCTCGTGACGTGGCAACAACTGTGTACGAACGAGTGAGAGTTGGCAACGTCGCTTCCGAAATGAAAACATTAAAAGAAAGTCTAATTTTCGCGCGTTTTTTCCCCACCCAAATGTAAACAAAAAAAAGTCTTCAAGTTTCCTTTCTCTCGCGGCTTTCCATCATGTGTGTGAGTGACGCCCGTGGACTCAGATCATAATGTAAGGCGTATTTAGATATGTTACCGCTTAAAAACGTTGCCCGGAGCTCGCTAAATAGGGCTGAGAGACTGGCAATATGGACGGGTCTAGCGAAGTTCTCTCTGGCCGGGTGTCGACTTTTTGCTGCCTGGGTGTTATAAAACCTCCCCGCATACACAC
>CAUDMG010000536.1:5867500-5880000 GCA_958450375.1 Homarus gammarus | reverse complement strand
ATGTCTCTTGTAATATTGGTAATAATCTTTCTCAACACCATTAATTATCTCTCAACACCATTAATTATCTCTCAACACCATTAAGTATCTCTCTTAACACCATTAATTATCTCTCAACACCATTAATTATCTCTCAACACCATTAATTATCTCTCAACACCATTAATTATCTCTCAACACCATTAATTATCTCCTCTTCCTCCACTCCTCATCCCTCCCTTTTATCTCACCCCTTTCTTCCTCCTCTCCCCTTCACCCCACTTAACCTAACCCTCTCATGGAAGCAAATCTCAGTTAATCCCAATTCTCTCTCACTGTCTCCTCCTCCCCCCCCCCTATTTACTCTCCAATTAACCCTATTACCTATACCGTTGTAATCCCATTCCCACATTTCCACGCTTCACCCTTTCACTTTACGCACCACCAATTTCACTTTACAGGGACTCGTTGGCTTCCCCTTCCTCCCCACTTCCCTCCCTCCCCAATTACCACCCCCTTACTCATCAATTACCCCTCCCTCCCCCCCCCTTTCTACCCTCTCTCAGGATAAGCCTATTTTCATTACTATTAACCACATTATCAGCGTCAGGTTGTCTGAATATTCCAGTGTTTTATTGGGTGGGTTATGAAGGGGGTCGACTCTCACTGGCTGGCTGGGTCTCTGGATCAGATAAAACAAGTCGAGGACGGTGGTTCGATGTGAGGTTGAGGGTTAGAGGTGGTAGTTTGGTGTGTTTCATCTTGGTTGAAACAGAAAATAATCTTTGTGTTTTGTTAAGGATTATCTAAGATTAATGTGTGTGTGTGTGTACGTTTTTACACACACACACACACACACACACACACACACACACACACACACACACACACACACACACACACACACACTTGAACAATACACTCGCGGCTCCTTTAATGAATGACCTCATTATAACAATGACTTAGAGTTATCGATACGATCATGTTTACAAACACTGTGTGACGTCATGAGCATGTATGTAGATGTACGATAAGTGAAGAGTATTGTCCGGTGAGTGTCCTAAGTGTTATAAGAGGGGGAAGGGGGGTGGGGGAAGGGGGAAGGGGGGAAAGGGAGGATAGGGTGAAGGAGAAATGGATGGTAGGGGAATGGGGGGGTAAAGGGGAAAGGATAAATTAGAATTGACAAGGAAAGAAATAAATGACAAGAAAAATAAAGACAAGATTATGGCAGGTCACAGGTCACTATAATGATCACAGGTCAGACACGGTCATAAGTGCCAGTCATAAATCCCATTAACATGTCACAGGTCCCAGACAGGTCACAGGTCACCAGAGAAAAGTAATTAACAAACATCTTCAGGTCCTCTCCCCATTACAGGTCCAGTAGGGTGTGTAGGTCTCCCTGTGTAGTGTGTGGCCCCGGAGCATCACCTTCCACCCGGCGCCTCACCAAATTTTCTAAAATGCGTTAGTTTACAAAGACGCCGACTTCAAAGAAAGGTCCCGTCGCGAACATTAATAGTGTGTCGGAGGGTCTTACCACCACCGTCACCTAAAACCCCTCCTATCCGTAGAGGCGATCTTCCCTATGTGGCTAACTCAAGATTCCCGACCTTATATCCCTGTGTGGGTTGGCGTTGATTTGCCCCGTCCGTGTCATTCCACTTCTGTTTAATAACCATTATGGGAATGGCTTAATTATGTTAGGGAAAATTGCTTTTGCACGGTAGTGTTTCCGACAGAGAGCCCAATAATGAGTTTTATTTTGGCAGAGTTTGAAGCTTACATTAGGTTTAGGGAAATCTGAGACGATATTTGCCTGGAGTGGAAGATCTGTCGGGGGAGGAAGGGGGGAAGGGGAAGGGGAGGGGGAGGAAGGGGGGAAGGGGAAGGGGTATATGAGAAAGGGGGAAGGGGAAGGGGTATATGAGAGGGGGGAGGGGGACCATCACAACCCCTTCCTCCCCCTGCAGTCCGGTTCAGCCCACACCGTAATCCTCAAAGTGTGGTGACGACCTTGTAATTTCTTCACATCTACGACTGCAGGTTATCAAGGGGTAATGATGTCAGGTGAGAATTTGGGGAATAACTTCTCATTTTCCTCAGAATTTTCGAGGAATTTGATTTTCATTTATGCAACATCTATTAGTAAAATTCTTTGATGTCTATGGGAATTTTATTAAGTATTTTGTGAATAAATCAATCAAGAATTTTATAATAGTTTTCAGTATAAAAAAATTAGACCATTTAGAAATAAGACGACAATAATAATTGAATAAAGTAACGAAATTAATTGAAAACTATATAAACTTTTTCACAATCTGAATAAATATCAACCCAAAGTATAAACAAAAAATACACCAAGAAACTTTTAAAAACTTTAACATTATATCTAAAACTTTGGCAGAATAAGAATATTCGACGGAAATTGTTTCAAATATTTTTGCTAAGTAAGCAAGCCAGTCAGTCAGTCAGTCAGTCAGTCAGTCAGTAAGTAAATAAATAAGTAAGCTTAAGTAAGTAAGTCTTCTAAGTCACACAGAAAATTGCTCGATACATTAAAGAATTACCCCAGGTTGAGACACAGGGAAAGTTAGTCACAGATTATGACTTTCCTCAGATTAACAACTTTGACCCGAAACACAAGTACGTCCTCTAGCGGTTACGGGAAACACCTGATGATTGAAACCCTAAACCTAACCTAACCTAACTAACCTAACCTAACCTAACCTAACCTAACCAAACCTAACCAAACCTCCATCCCTCTCTCACCAACTTCTCTCTATCCCTCCTTCACAACCTTCTCTCCCTCCCCATCTTTGCTACTGACGAAGGAACACTAACGAGGTGTTCCTCCGTCACACCGCCTTCACCACTTTCTCACTAAACGCCTCTTCTTCTTCTTCTTCTCCTTCCTCCTCCCTCTCCTTCCTCCCTCTTCCATCCAAGCTTTTGTTCCTTCCTCCTCACCTCTGTCTAACCTCTCTGCCTGTTTTTCTTTAATCTTTCCACGTGCCTGTCTATATGTCTGTCTAACGGTAGGTATATGTCTGTCAGTCTGTCTATGTCTATCTGTTTGCTTGTCTGTCAGTCTGTCAATCTGTCTGTCTGTTGATTTGTCTAGTTGTCTATCTGTCTGTCTGTCTGTCAGTCTTTGTCTGTCAATCTGTCTGTCTGTCGTTCCCAGAAAACGAGGTGTAATGCGTTATAACAAGTCGCTTCACCCTTTACTCACATTGTCTTCAACACGTCTATCCATGTTCGCTAATATTTACTCTCTCTCTCTCTCTCTCTCTCTCTCTCTCTCTCTCTCCCTCTTAACCCCTCTTCCATCTTAACCTCTCCCCCCTCCCTCTCCCCCTACCTCCTCCTCCCTGAGTATAAACAATGACTGAGGCACACTCCTGGCCCCCTCACACCTCAGTGCCAAACAATCCCGGCGAGGAGTCGAAGCATTAATCTTCATTTAGAGAGTATATAAGACCATCCAACGCCCTTCAGTAAATATTAGGCGGTAGGAGACGGGCAGACAGGGCGGAGAATAGTGTTTAGTGAGAGAGGGAGAGAAGGGAGAGTAGGGAGGGTAGGGAGACGAGAGGGAGACGTGATTCTGTGCATTGTATTTTTTTTTCTAGTCAAAGTCCTTGTCTACATTACTTTCTTTCATTCCGTGCGTGTGTGGGTGTGTGCGTGTGCGTGTGCGTGTGTGTGTGCGTGTGTGTGTGTGTGTGCCTGATGATTACTCCCCGCCTTGCTTTCAACTGCACGTCTGTCTGTTGTATTAACCTCCAAGAGACGACTGGACAAACACTTAAACGTATAAAAAGTATTAAAAGTATTATTACCTGTACTATTGTTTACAGGTGTGTGTGAATTAATGATCGATAATGTAATATAATGGAATAGTTAATAAACATCTTGTCAATACAGTTTCTTGTCTGTCTGTCTGTCTGTAGTTCTCTGTCCTTTTCTCTGTGTCTTTTTAGCTACGCATCTACCTGTCTATGTAAAGCCTGTCTGTCTGTCTACCATTTTATACACCTGTCCCAGCCTACAGACTCAAATATATTTATATATAAAAAAATTCTCTGCCGCCCCAACAACATCCTCCTCTTTAACGTAAGCAGCTCAATCATAAGCCTCTTGATGGCTTATGTAATACACTGAAATTCACTGATAATCAATAACACTAACGAAAATGAGAAGCGATATCATGTCACTGTAGCATAAATTTATAAGTTCCATTTTTGTTTTTATTAATCGGTAAAAAAAAAATTATATATATCTCTTGCAAAACATGAAAATACAGTCCAGTAAATTAATACAAAATTACATAAATGCCTCTTGTGGTATGAAATAGGTGGTATGATTCAATCCCTCTCCGCCGTCTGGGTGCGACAAAATGCATAGTGTTCTGGGAATAACAAAGTCTCCCCTCACAAAGCCGTTTTTTACTAATTTTTTTCACTTGCTTGTACATTTAATTTGTAAATTCCCGAGTTTTAATAAGCTTTTCATGGAGCTTTGAGCTGGGATAGCGTGTTAAAGCTTAGGTGGTGTGGGCGTGGTTTGGGTGGGCGTGTGGGGTATATGAGAAGGGTGTAGGCGTGTGTGTAAGCAAGTCTTTATGGCCGTACATGGGTGTGTGTGTGTGAGAGTGGTAATAACTGTGAGCGTGTATGGGGTACATGTGAGCTTGGTATATCTATCTGTCTGTATTTTAATCACTGCTTCTCTCTCTCTCTCTCTTTAACTTTCTCTCTATCTCTGTTTCTCTATCTAATCACCCGAACAAGTAACTTCACTGGGCTGACACGGTCGTAACTCGGTCGCTAATACACAGAGACAAATAAACAATAACCCAGCGACCTCTGCTGCCGCCTTGTGGGTCGCGGGCGTAAAACAACAACAAATGTCGCGTGCTTCACTCTCTTTCTCTCTCTCCTCCTCCTCCTCCTCGCCCTCTCTACTTTTATTCAATTGTTACTACTTCACTTCTCTCTTTTACTTCACCAAACAATATATATATTTTTTTTAGAGACAATTAAAAAGTAGTTAGTGTGGTTTTTGAGGCTCCGTGATGATTTTATTAACAGCGAATGGAGGAATAAAAATCAACCAATGAAAACAGCGCTGCTACGTGTGTGGGTCGCTGGGGCAAAACATAAACAATGTAGAACGAGCGAGATGTTGCCTTAGCTCCACTGAATTGTTTATCCGGATTGGCAAAACAATTCAGACTAATGATAAATATCCCCTTTTCTTTTTTTTTTTTTTTGAAGTATATCTTTTTACTAGACATTGATTAAACACAAAGATTTGAGAGATTTTGATGGGAGAAAAAAAAAATAATAAGCCCGCGACCTCTTGCTTGGTGGGCCGAGAAGCGGACAACAATCATGAGTAGAAAAACACCCACGAGAAGTTGTTTTTTTGTGTGTGTGTGTTTTTCTTAAGTCTGAATTGTTTAGTTGTGTGATTATGAGTGTCTAGGCGTTTGATGAACTGTGCTACATGCTATAAATCCTTCGAAAACCGTTTATTTATTTAACTATTATCTATATTACTGTTGTCTTGTTCGCTTCTGGTCATATATTACAATGTTAAGGCAAAGCAGAAACGCGGTGATTACTACAACATCTATTTGGGTCATGATTCTCACACACACACACACACACACACACTCTTTTGTCACTTTCTTCATCTTATTTGTACTTGGAGAATAAATTAGGCCAGTGAGTTCATCTGTCTGTCTGTGTGTTTGTTTGTTTGTTTATCTGTTTGTTAGTTGGATATTTTTTTTTAAGAGCTTGGGAGAAATATTTGATTGCTCTCTCTCTCTCTCTCTCTCTCTCTCAATTAAGAGAGTGCTCTTTGCCTTCCTAATCACCTAATCATAGTAAATCCTTTATGCAAACTTTCCTTCTCCTTCATTATCCACTTTCATCCCTCACTTCCTTTCTCTCTCTCTCATCTCCTCCTCTCCCTTCCCTTCACCCCCTTCCTCCTCCCCCCCCCCCCCCAAGGCATCACACACCTGTAGAAGGGATCACCAACACCTCGCTCCCTCCTGCTGCAGTGTTCCCGTTGTTGTGATACATCGACCACACACAGCCGCCTCCTGCCGCGTCAGTAGTAACATAATGGAGTTTCTTTGATCTTTCTACCAGTTTCCACCTTACTTAAAACTTTCTGGTGGTGGTAAATGGTTTTGGTGGAAGTGGGTGGTGGTGGTGGTAGTGGGTGGTAGTGGGTGGTGTGTGGTGGCAGTAGTAGTAGTAGTAGTAGTAGTATGTCTATCAAACATCAAAAAACAACTCTCACTAATAAGACATTACAACAATAACAATAATAATTAATAAATAAAATAGACTCCTCACCAACGCCATAACAACAGTGGTCTGGAGGTGAGTCTTAACAATGAACCAAATCACTACCGCGTGTTTTAAGTCCGGGTCCTGTAAAATGGTGCAACTTTGCTTACTTAGGTCAGTCGAGTTACCAGGTGAAATATTTCTATCTATTTATCCTTAACTATATAATATCCTAAACGCTAAACAACATACAGTACACAGATATCCAAAGGAGTTAAATATATCTTTCAAATAGTTATAGTTTTATCCATATTAGGAGGCGGATTCAAGCGATAAACCAAAAAATAATGCAATGTAAAAAAAAAAAAAAGTAGACCGCTAGATGGCAGCACGCGGCACGAAAACAAAAGATATCGCCGTGGTAAAAAGGTGGCGGTGAGCATTTCCATATGTTTCTCTCATTGGCGTCTTAGTTCCCTACGAAATTTTCATAAGTTTTCGGGACATTTCCACCTTTTTTCACTCGTGTAAATGGAGTTGCCGGAACGAACCACGCCATCACCACCTTCCCGCTAGTGATGTAAACAAGACCTAGTAGCGGTAGAGAATGAATGAACCGACAATGTTGACGAAAAAAAAACCAATAATATGATATTCTCTCAAACCAAAACTCAATATGTACTTGACGACAACGACGAGAGGACGATATTGGATTACGTATCGTGTTGCTGACGTCCAGAAAGAAATTAAAACAAAACCAGTGTAGGAAAGTGAAAATAAGGGCGGGGTAAATATGCGTGTGGGGTTGGTGAGAGGGCCAGACTCGAATGGTGAAGTCATCAGCAGGCTTTATTCTCCGCTGATAATGTGTAATGGAAGGCCCGTGCTGGTGAGGTGGTCCTGGTGAGGTGCATGGGAGGGGTGAGGGGGGGGGGAGGAGGTGCATGGGAGGGGTGAAGGGGGGAGGAGGTGCATGGGAGGGGTGAGGGGGGGGGAGGGGGTGCATGGGAGGGGTGAGGGGGGAGGGGGTGCATGGGAGGGGTGAGGGGGGAGGGGGTGCATGGGAGGGGTGAGGGGGGGAGGGGGTGCATGGGAGGGGTGAGGGGGAGGAGGGGGTGCATGGGAGGGGTGAGGGGGAGGAGGGGGTTCATGGGAGGGGTGAGGGGGAGGAGGAGGTAGTGGTGCACAGGAGAGGTGAAAGGGAGGAGGAGGGAAGGAAGAAGGCAGACAGACAGACAGACAGACAGACAGACAGAGACAGACAGACAGACAGATAGACATCCGCTACACGACAAGGGAATAAAAACGGAAAAGAAAGAATCAGTGCCGTGTTTGATACCTTGTTTGTGTGTGTGTGTGTGTGTGAGGGGCTGTATATTTGGTTCCTGTTTGTTTGGAGGTGTATGTTTGGACTCTGTGTGTGTGTGTGTGTGTGTGTGTCCTCTAACATAGAAGCCAGTCACTGAGATCATAAAATAGGGAGAAGAGTTTAAAGATGGGTTTTTGGAAAGGCAGCTGTACTACGCGGAAGTTGGGGGAGGGAGGGAGGGATGGTCAGGGAGGGAGGTAGAGAGGGTAGGGGAGGGTAGATAAGGGAGCAAGGTCGAGAGAGAATCCTCCATACTCCTTCCCTTTCCCCCCTCTCCTCTTCTCTTTGACTCTCCCCTTCCAACCACCAACCAACCCCTTCCAACCACCAACCAACCCCTCCCAACCACCCCCTTCCAACCACCAACCAACCCCTTCCAACCACCACCACTACCACCCCTCCCCATCACCCACACGGTACAGACGCCTGATAAGCTGAACCTGTACCTATTAATACAAGATGATGATCCTGGTGTGGTGGCCAGGTATTAACTCCTCAGTCTACTGCCCTCACAACGATGGTGTTTGTGTGTAAATAAACCCCCGTGTGTGTGTGTATGAGGGGAAAAAACACATGATAAAACAGATGATTTGCAGGTGTGGTGCTGTTAATTAAACCGTCCACCTTGAGACTCAGGTAGGTAAGGTAGGTGGTGAGGTGGTGAGGGAGGTGGTGGGGGTAGATAGGGTGGATGAGAAGAGGAGGGGGTGTGGGGACGGGGAGATGGGGGGGGGGTGTTTTAAGAGAGAGGGAGGAGAAGGGAAGGGGAGAGGGGAATATATTGCTTCACTCCCATTACATCACGATGAGGGTCAGAGATGGGTTACAGTGGGTCAGATGAGGCCACAGAGAGAGAGAGAGAGAGAGAGAGAGAGAGAGAGAGAGAGAGAGAGAGAGAGAGAGAGAGAGATAGAGAGAGAGAGAGAGATAGAGAGAGAGAGAGAGAGAGAGAGAGTCAAACAAACACTTTTCATTATGGATCTTACACATAGTTTCTTTAACCTCTTCTCTGTACCTCCTCCTCCTCCCCCTCCTCTTCCTTCCTCCTCCTCCTCTTCCTCCCTCCCCACCCTCTAGGAGTTTAATAGGCCGTCTAAATGAACGACTTGGCCTCTGCTCTGACGTCCCGCCGCCATTACCAAATTCTTTCAAACTTTAAATCATACAAAGAAATGCAAATATTATCTCGCTTTTTACTGTGGATGGAAAGATGGGGGTGGGCGAGGGTGGGTGAGGGTGGGTGGAGGTGGGTGGTGGGTGGGAGGGAGGGTGGAGGTGGGTGGTGGGTGGGTGGGAGGGTGGAGGTGGGTGTGGGGTGGGTGGGAGGGTGGGTGGGGGTGGGTGGGAGGGTGGGTGGAGGTGGGTGTGGGGTGGGTGGTAGGGGCAGATGGAGAAGGGGGAGGTATTGATAGATAGATGGATGAAGGAAGTAAAGGGGAGGGGGTAAGAGGGTGTGGAGATAGGTGGGGAAGAGAGGTGGAAGGGGGAAGGATACTTGAATTATACATGAGGGGATTGATTATACATGGGAGGGGAATAGGTCGAGGTATTAATTCACGTGTATATCTACTGTAAACCACTAATGACTATATACCAACACCCTAGGAGGTTTCCGAGAACACATATAAAAAGACCTTTGTTATCTTCCTAGGGTTTCCATCTCTCCCAGGAAGGTTTCTTAGATAGAGTATCTTTCTAAGGCTTCCGCAGGGGATTCCAACTATACGTGGGTGAGTTTGAACACCTCCATAATATCCGTACACTGTTATATATCCCGTGGAGGTTTCTTCTGTACTCTAAATAAAAAGGTTTCCGAAGCCCCAAACATAGACGAACTACCGGAAATTTCCACAAAGGATTTTCTCTCCCTTTCAAGATGGCTTCAGAGGTAAACAAAGAGAAAAGAAATACTGTAGTTTTTTTTTCCACAACCACCAGATTGGCCTCCACAACCATACATCAAGGGAGGTTTCCAGAGGCTTTCAGGAGGCATTGGAGGTCAAGACAAAGGTTTCTGATAATTTAGGAGTTAAAAATGATAGACTAACCTAACCTAACCTAACCAAACCTAACCTAACCTAACCAACCCCCCCCCCCCTAAAAAACACCCAAATAAAACTACTGTACTTGGTTTACTATCTGACCTTAAATACCCTCCAACTCCCTCCAAGGAGAGAGTGAGTCTTTGGAGGACAAAAAGGGCATCTTCCCGCCCCCCAGACCACGAAGAGAGAGAGAGAGAGAGAGAGAGAGAGAGAGAGAGAGGTCGGGTCTTCCGAGAACCCACAAAGACGCTCAGGGAGTCAACAGCCTCTGGAAGAAGTCAACAAAACATAATACCAACAGAAAATTTCTCCTTCGTTGGCAATTAGCAGATGTATTCTTTCCCGGCACCAGGGAGAGAGAGAGAGAGAGAGAGAGAGAGAGAGAGAGAGAGAGAGAGAGAGAGAGAGAGAGAGAGAGAGAGAGAGAGAGAGAGAGGGAGAGTTTTCTTTTCCGCTTCCTTCGCTTTCTAGCCCTCCATCCCTATTTCAACCCCCCCCCCCCCTTTTAGCCCTTTCTCCTCCCTTTCTCAACCCTTTCCTCTATTCCTCTACCACTCCTCCTCTAACCCTCTCCTCCCACAACTCTCCTCTTCTTCTTCTCTACCCCCCTCCCCCTCACTACACCCGCCTTGCATAATTAGCGAGGGGGAAAAAGCCCTGAAAAACCGCCCTGACACTCCGGGCTCATAGGCGGCAGCTCGGCCATAGATCACCTGAGCACTAAAACCGGTGTCAGGGGGTGTACAGGTGACGTCACGCCTCACTCCCTCACCTGCCCTGCCTCACAACCTAACCTGTCTCTTTGCCACCACCACCACCACCACCACCACCACCACCACCACCATCACCACCACCACCATCACCAACACCACCACCACCACTATCACCACACAACCACCACTACATCACACCACACCAACCAACACCACCCCACCACTACATCACCACCACCACTATCACCACCACCACCACCATCAACCACCACACCACCCACCACCACACTACCAACACCAATCACCACCACCACCACCATCACACACCACCCATCACCCACCACCACCACCACCACTCACCACCACACCACTCACACCCACCATCACCACCACCACCATCACCACCACCATCACCACCACCACCACCACCACCACCACCACCACTATCACCACCACCACCACCATCACCACCACCATCACCACCACCACCACCACCACCACCACAACCATCACCATCACCACCACCACCATCACCACCACCGTCACCCACCGTCCACAGATCATCACCCACCCATTATAATAACTAGCCTCCCAGTCAGACGGTAAGAGGATGACGGCGGCCTGTCTCTCACCCCTCACCTGGTATGGGATATTAACTCTCTCCCATCAGTTCGTCATTTGACCCATCAGTGTTATCTATTTGTTATCGTCCTGTTATCTCAAACCTCACAGCAGCCTATAACACATTTGCATACGGGATGACAGGTATATATAACGGGGGGGGGGGGAGGGGAAGGGGTGTTAGGGGGAGGAGGAGGAGGAAGAAAAGGGTGAGGAATTGGCCCCCTTGATAACACCTGAAGAGGATCATTGATTACAGGTATTTTAAACTCTGGCGGGAGGGGGGGGTAGGTGGTGGTGGTAGTTGGAGTGGTGGTAGTGATAGTGGTGATGTGGGGAGGGTGGTGGTAGTGGTGGTAGTGGTAGTAGTAGTAGTAGTTTTGGTGGTAGTTGGAGTGGTGGTAGTGATAGTGGTGATGTGGGGAGGGTGGTGGTAGTGGTGGTAGTAATGGTGGTAATAGTGGTAGTTGTGGTCTCTTAATTCTAAAACAACCGCTCAAGTGGGTGATATAACCTACGTTGCTTAATACTCTTTCAGAAATCATTCAATAAATAAACACTTGATACTTTTCCTCGGATTCCTTACTTAAGTTATCGCTCGGACGAAAATCAACGCGAAATAACCCTAAATAACCCGAAATAACACGAAATAACACAGAATAACACGAAATAACACGAAATAACACGAAATAATCCGTCCAGTAGCAACAATTACTTTCATATTTCTGTAATACCAAAACAAGCGTATCTTTTCACTTATGTATGTATGTATGTATGTATGTATGTATGTATATCAAAACAATTCGGTTTCAACACCAATTCAGTAATCTATTTAGCTTTTAATTCTGTAAATATATACAAATTCGGATCTACTTCTTCCCTGACCCACACCAACACGAGAAGTAATGCCAGGTCGAACAAGCTAAGCTGATTATGTCGTAACAGGTCAGATTAAACAAGGTAATTAGCTCCCTCCAATTGAAGCGAATCTCTAATATTAATGACCAGTTCTTCTTTGCAGGATTGGGTAAGATTAGCGAATACATTTAGGGATTGAATTGATCCCCAGGTTGTGCATGGTCATGGTAGGTGGTGGCAGAGTGGGGAGAAGACTCTGTTGATACTCGAGGCTGTATGCGAACCAGTGTATGTGTTTTTGTTTTAAGTTGTTTATCTATGTATGTATGTATGTGTGTGTGTATGTGTGTATGTGTGTATGTGTGTGTGTGTGTATAATTCTGGGTTGATATAGACGAGTGTAGACGAATTTGATTGTATGTTCAGGTGGGTGTATTACCAGTATTTATGTATGAGAAATGTCACGGGATCGAACCAGTTACTTAGGAAAGAAGACGAGTGACGTTTCCACTCAGCCATCTCACGCCAAATGTATATGAATCTTTATATATGTATGTATATTTTCTTTACTTTCTTTACCTTGTGAGTGGAAGGAAGG
>CAUDMG010000536.1:5850000-5862500 GCA_958450375.1 Homarus gammarus | reverse complement strand
TTGTAAAGGAAAGTTAGGTGAACACACGCCACATATGACAGTGGTAACAGCCCCGTGGCCTCACCTACAACATATATAGTGCAACAACTCAAATATTCGCTCTCCGGGAATAAAGTCGCATCGATCAAAAAGGATTTAATGCCCGGCGCGTCGCGTGAGCGGACTTTGATCCTGCTGTCCCTGGGGGATCCCACCCTATATGGACTTCAGGCCCGACTGTCACTTGTTTTGGCGGGAGAGGCGGAGACTATAACTGGGTACGTTCACATTGTGTTTTTTTTTCCCTGAATTTATAGTTTTGTGGAATTACGTGTGCATAATGGTGATTATTTTACCTATACATTTATTTATTTCACAATATAAATACGTCTATAGTACATTATACCTAAATATGTATTATACACCATCAGAAACGTAAGATACTCGTATACATGTATCTATATACGCGCCACTGATTTAGACAAAAATATAAATCTATATATCAGAGAGGCCGGCGGTGACATCACAAGGTCTAGGTAAAAAAAAGCCAAGTTGTCACCAGGGTGTCTCTTTAAAACTCTCCCGGGCAACATGACATCAAAGGCGTCAGTCACCTCTAAAACGCAAACCTTCTTTCCTGATCCATCAAACTGTTCCTATGGGGCGCTTCTAATTAGCCAAGGACACCCTCCACCTTACCCCCGAGGCCCTCACCTCACACGCCCTCTGACGCCCCTGCTCACACTTGACCCGCCACACACCTACTTACACGTCAACACACACGCCCACTCACACACACGCCCACTCTCAGATACACCCACTTAGGGACGCCCCGTGTCTCAATAACGTTCACAAATGTCACTATTTCTCTTGGATCCTCTGGAAATCTTAGTTTATTAACCAACCTCTCACTCGCTCTCACACCCTCATCCCCTGCCATACGCGTCTGTTCAAGGAGATACTCAAGACTCTCTCTCTCTCTCTCTCTCTCTCTCTCTCTCTCTCTCGTCTGATCTGGCTAATTCCATCTTTATTGGCCTCCTTCAGCTCCTCTCTCCCTCTCTCTCTCTCTCTTTCGTCTGATCTGGCTAATTCCATCTTTATTGGCCTCCTTCAGTTCACACCTTTCATTACCTCCTGTGCTTAATTATCCTTGACTCTCTCTATCCACTCTATTCGGGGTTTTTATGTCTCTGTTTCTCATCTTTCTTGTGGTTTGTCCTTTATATACGTTTTATTGTTTGGTTTGTTATTATTTTATCTTGTCTCCCTCTCCCATCTACCTATCCCATTCCTCTCTCCACCTCATCTCTCCCTCCCACCCCTCTCTCTTCTATCTCCCATCTCCCTCTCATCTCCATCTCATCTCCCTCTCCCATCCCTCCCCTCTCATCTCCATCTCATCTCCCTCTCCCATCCCTCCCTCTCATTCCCCTCCCACCCTCCCCCCTCTCATCTCCCTCCCGTCTCACAGTGTATCATTGTCAAAGGAAGAGAGACAGTGTGGGAAGGAGATACAGTACAAATTATTCGTGACAGATGGAAGAGGAGCGATGGAATGGATGAGAATGTATATAGCCTTACAAGTTCCTTATATAGAGGAAAGGGGATTTTAATGAACGTAAAAATGTATATATTGATATTAATAAATAATACTAACAATAATAATATTTTCTAAAGAACAACATATACCCACATGAAACAACGTATTTTTGTGGGAAGGGGAGGGGGGGGGATGTAAGGGAAGGTAGGGGGGAGGAAATAGATGGGAGGGGGGTATTTATTTATCCCCCTCACCTCAAGTCCCCCCCCCCCCCCAGAGATACAATGTCACCCCCACACCTCAGTAAGTAAAAGCCATTCCAATATTTCACTCTGTGTCGATGTCCTGAAACGTGAAGGAAAAAAAGATAATGCATTCGAAAACTCAGGAGAGAAAGAGAGAGAAGAGAGTGAAAGAGAGAAAGAGAGAGAGAGAGAGACAGCTATAAGAGAAGGAAAATCCATAATCCAGGAGGCTTTGATCTGCTCCCGTGGGATGCGAACCTTTATAGGGGCCAGGCCCGACTGTCTCTTGTTTTAAGTGACAACAGATTGGATCCGATTTTTTGCTTTCCGTTTTCTGTCGACGATTTTTTTTGTACGTGTGTATGAGTCAATTTATTTATTTATTTATTTATTGACTTTATTTATTTACTTTGTTTTTAACACTTGATAAAACACGAGAATTTTTTCAGAAGTGTAACCCCTCATCCTTATACTGACAGACAGACAGAAACCTTTATTATTCCTGTCAGAACATCTCCATCCACTCCTCCTCTCCACCACCAGACAGACAGACATAAGACAGGTGAAATAGGAGCCGTAAAACAATAGCGAAGACTCCCCCCCCCCCTTCCCCCCTTAACACTCAACAACGCATAAAAAACGGGAACCACATCATTAGTGACGTGTGTGTGTGTGTGTTAACAATTACCACTACTACTACCACCATTGCTATAACAACCACCACCACTACTACTACTACTACTACTACTGCTACTATCCCTTTCCTTCTACATCTCTTTCTCCCTTTCTATCCTCTTCACCATCCCTCTCCCTTTTTATTCTCTTTTCCCTCTCATCTCTATCCCCTTTCCAATCCCCCCTCTCTCTACACCTCTCATTCTTATTTCCTACCCTCTTCTCCTTCCTCCCCCCTTCTCTCCTTCCTCTCTTCCCCGTATCTCACCCCCTACCCCATCTCCCCACCTTCTTCCCCTACCCCCTTACCCCCCGTCTCACACTCACCCCTTACTCCCTTCCCCTTCTCCCCCTACCCCCTCACTCCTCTTCCACCTTACTCACACCTCTTCCCCTTCTCCCCCTTAATCCCCTCCTCACTCACCCTTCCACCTCCCTACCCCCCTCACCCCCCTTCACTCCCCCTTTCAGAAGATCAAAGAAAAAGGGGCCATCCGAATGAGACGGTTCAGTTCACCTCAAGCCTTTTTTTGCCGATGAACCGAAAATCCGAAAATAGCCTTTTCTAAACTCTCTCTCCTGTCTCTTACTCACTCCTGTCTCTCACTCTCTCACTCACTCCTGTCTCTCTCTCTCTCCTGTCTCTTACTCACTACTGTCTCTCACTCCTCCTGTCTCTCACTCTCTCACTCACTCCTGTCTCTCACTCCTGTCTCTCACTCTCTCACTCTCTCACTCACTCCTGTCTCTCACTCCTGTCTCTCACTCCTCCTGTCTCTCTCTCTCTCACTCCTGTCTCTCCCTTCGTTCGATCGTCTCTCCTTATCTTATCGTTCACCCAGAGAGATAATATGATTTTTAATGACTGAAATAATAACTAAAGGAGGAATAAACGAAGTAGTGATGATGATAGTGTGAAGAGAAAGTACAACCGTGAAAGTAGAGAAAGTAGGAAAGAAAGTAGAGAAAGTAGTTAAAGAAAGTAGTTAAAGAAAGTAGGTAGAGAAAGAGAAGGAAACATTATGAAAATAGACGAAACGTTATGGAAAGAGAGGATTACAATACGAGGGCTGCTCATCACTGTTATTGGCTGTATTCATAACAACGACTGGGTAGAAAGACGCTACCCACAAGCCATAACTCAACTGTAATATAACCCTTAACTCACCAATACATAGAGGCTAATATACCTCAACAAATAGCGACTAACCTAAAGGTCCTTCTCACACCAGTCCCTAATACACTGAGTGGCTTACCTTGACAAAGTCCTGAACAGTAAGTGGCACAAGAGGGGGAAAATAGACCTTAATGCACTTAGATTTTAAGGGCTATTTTAGATGTTTTAAAGCTCATGGGGTTAGGAATTTATGGCCCCTGATCGGTAATGGGGATGTTACGTGTTGAAGTGGCGCCGATGACACCATGGTAAACAAAGGCCTTACAAGGGGGGGGGGGATAACCATCATACTGCTTGTTCGACATCCACGCTAACAATGGAATGAAGAGGGGGAAGGAGGAAGGAGGTGAGGAGGGGGGATGGTTACTCGATGCGGGGATAATTAGCCAGTGTGGTTGTCACAGGCCTGGGAACTACAGTAGTGTGTGTGTGTGTGTGTGTGTGTGTGTGTGTGTGTGTGTCTGTGTGTGTGTGTGTGTGTGTAGCTAACGATGACACAAGGGTGGAGATAACATGGTAATTAGCTATAGCAGTTGTTTGAAACCTTGGACCCATTGTTTACATTGTTAGATGGAAGATTGAACGACTAGTTAACCAGCGATAATTTAGCCAGTGTGCTTGTTAGTGCCCAGGGAATGGTAGTTAACGTAGAGGGATGCTGGTGTCGTTACCAACTATAGATGAACTGGGATTGTGTGTGTGTAATTGCTGCTAACTACCGCTACGACCGGAATGAGGGGAGGGATAATTACATGAGGCAACGACAATTAGTCAGTGTGGTAGTTAGGGGTCGAGGGACGGTAGTTAGCTCGTCATGTAGTTAATACTGATTAGGTGAGCTCAAAATGTACACGTTTTTGTTGGTTAGGTTAGGTTAGGTTAGGTAAGGTTTAGGTTAGGGTAGGTGAGGAGAAGTCATTTCTCTATCCTTCCTTCCTTCCTTCCTTCACCCCCTCCCTCCCTCCCTTCACCCCCCCCCGCACCATCTCTCCTATAAAAGCCCCTTCCATCTCATCACTTTCTTTCCCTTCTCTCAATATCTCTGCTTTCACCTTTTGCTTTCTCTCTTCTGGGTCGTACATATGAGAAAGCCAATCACCTCAAGTGTTCTCGTTCAGTCTTCACACCCTCTTACCTGCCTAAAGAACCAGGTAAATCCAAGACGTTCTCCCTTATTAAACTCAGGTAAATCCAAGACGTTCCCCATTATTAAACTAACAACCTCAAGATATTTTTTCTCCTCCCTTCCTCCCTGAACGTCGTCTTAAGGGAGCTAATTGTGTTTCCCTTCTGTGTTATAATGAACCTCGAGCGAAATCTTAAGGTAATTTTTTTTGTTTCTTGATGTTGAAAATTTTTGAATAAGACTCAGGTTAAGTTTTAGAATTTTGTTAATAAGATTTGAGAATATTTTATTAGGTTTTGTGTCTGTCTGTCTGTCTGTGTCTGTCTGTGTCTGTCTGTGTCTGTCTGTCTGTGTCTGTCTATACATCGTCAGAATAACAACCACCACCAGATCTACAACACCATTATAGATCCCACAACCGGCCGTCTGACCCAACAATAACACTTAAGAGAATCCAATCCCACAACACGACCCAAACGATTCGTCACAAGAACGACCCTAAGTACCTCCCTAACCACGGACCTACAGGGCCGTAGTTTGTATAGTAAACCCTTAATAACTACAGTTACAGTAATCACCCTTTCTAACTACGGCTAGAGAGAGAGAGAGAGAGAGAGAGAGAGAGAGAGAGAGGGAGGGAGAGAGAGAGAGAGAGAGAGAGAGAGAGAGAGAGAGAGAGAGAGAGAGAGAGAAAAAAAAATAGAGAAAGAGAGAGAGAGAATGAGAGAGAATGAGAGAAAGAGAGAAAGTATAGACCCCGTGTGTCCTCTTAGTTAGACTTGGTAATAAGAGACCACCGGGGGGGGGGGGGGGGGATCCTCTGAGTGAAGGGTATCGAATCCTTTATCTACGGTGGACAGTCGAGTATTGGATCCTAACAACAGCCAGAGGTCACGGTGTTTATTGATGACCTCATTCTCGGTGGGGGGGGGGGGGGTTGTAGGAGGTGATTTTAATATTTATGATTGTGTGTGTGTGTGTGTGTGTGTGTGTGTAGTGTGTGTGTGTGTGGTGTGTGTAGTGTGTGTGTGTGTAGTGTGTGTGTGTGTGTGGTGTGTGTGTGTAGTGTGTGGTGTGTGTAGTGTGTGTGTGTGTGTGTGGTGTGTGTGTGTGTGTAGTGTGTGTAGTGTGTGTGTGTGTGTAGTGTGTGTGTGTGTGTGGTGTGTGTGTGTGTGTGGTGTGTGTGTGTGTGTGTAGTGTGTGGTGTGTGTAGTGTGTGGTGTGTGTGTGTGTGTGTAGTGTGTGTGTGTGTTTGTGTGTGTATGTGTGTAGTGTGTGTGTGTGTATATGTGTGTTTGTGTGTGTGTATATGTGTGTGTGTGTGTGTGTAAATATAACTTCTAAACGTCCATCTCTAACTCAGCATCTCCATAATCACCTTAACTCATAACAATCTATAATCTTGTTTACATCTCTTAAAGGTCGTGAAGATAACGACTGATAAACAGATAATAGGAAGAAAAACGGGAACAACTAGGGGACAGTACAGACGAGTCTCCCCTGATGGATCGTATATTTCATTGTCTCGGCCAATCAACGCGCGCCGAGAGGAGACAATAGTCGCCAAGGACCAATCAGCGGCCGGCACTACCCCGCTTACCAATGGCCGGTGGGAAAGACAATAGGAGGCGGAGCTACGAGGAACAATGCCATCTTCTGCCTCGCTAACTGACGTCACAATAGCCTCTTCTTTAACAAAAAATAACAATGTAAACCATCATTAAACCCGATCTTAAACCAGGCGGGGAGATAAAAATAAACCTTATCTCTAGGTAGGATGTTTTAAAATAGATGAGAAAGGTTCCGTTTGGCGGTGATAGAGGTTAATTAAACCCCTTGTGTACCTGTGTGTGTGTCTCAGGTGTAACTGGCCGTGTGGCTCACCAATCACCAGCCAACGTCGACCACCACAACACAATGGTAGGAGGAGCTTCTCTCTCCTCCTCACCCCTCCTCCTCATTTGCATATTTCACCTGCCTTCAATAACCTCACCTGCCTTTAGTAACTTCACCTGCCTTCAGTAACCTCACCTGCCTTCAATAACCTCACCTGCCTTCAATAACCTCACCTGCCTTCAATAACCTCACCTGCCTTCAATAACCTCACCTGCCTTCAATAACCTCAACTGCCTTTAGTAACCTCACCTGCCTTCAGTAATCTCACCTGTTCTAAATCCACACCATTTAAATTATCTTCTCAAACTCGTAAGTTACTTTAAGTTTCACCAAATAACACGTAAGATAATCTCCACTATCTTAACTACACGTGTCAGTAGCTGTCACCAAGGTCATTAACTTATTCTAAATCACTATCTTAAACTATCTTGTAAATGACCTTAATAGCCTCTTAATTATTTACTACACCTCATTAATTATATCTTTATTAATTACGTATCTTTAAGTAATATATTAACGAAATCAATTAAGGTAACTTTTCTTCAATATTTATATTTAATTACTGTAATAAAATCGTGTTTTAATATAATCTCTTAATTATCTTTTCTATAATTATATCATAATTATATTTTTCTTCAATTATCTTACAATTATAGGTTACTATCTTAAAATTAATATATCTAATGTACTCAAGAGGTTAAGCTATCGTACTCAAGGGGTTAAGCTATCGTACTCAAGGGGTTAAGCTATCGTACTCAAGGGGTTAAGCGATCGTACTCAAGAGGTTAAGCTATCGTACTCAAGGGGTTAAGCTATCGTACTCAAGGGGTTAAGCTATCGTACTCAAGGGGTTAAGCTATCGCACTCAAGGGGTTAAGCTATCGTACTCAAGGGGTTAAGCTATCGTACTCAAGGGGTTAAGCTATCGTACTCAAGGGGTTAAGCGATCGTACTCAAGGGGTTAAGCTATCGTACTCAAGGGGTTAAGCTATCGCACTCAAGGGGTTAAGCTATCGCACTCAAGGGGTTAAGCTATCGTACTCAAGGGGTTAAGCTATCGTACTCAAGGGGTTAAGCTATCGTACTCAAGGGGTTAAGCTATCGTACTCAAGGGGTTAAGCTATCGTACTCAAGGGGTTAAGCTATCGTACTCAAGGGGTTAAGCTATCGTACTCAAGGGGTTAAGCTATCGTACTCAAGGGGTTAAGCTATCGTACTCAAGGGGTTAAGCTATCGTACTCAAGGGGTTAAGCTATCGTACTCAAGGGGTTAAGTTATCGTACTCAAGGGGTTAAGCTATCGTACTCAAGGGGTTAAGCTATCGTACTCAAGGGGTTAAGCTATCGTACTCAAGGGGTTAAGCCTGAGGACAAGCCTTGGGTCAGGACGGAAGTACGACCGGACAGACAGACAGACAGACAGACACCATATATCGTCTACCTGTCGCCTCATTATCCACCACCACAATCAATCAACCTTATTTACCTGTACATCGAAGGGGTGTTCTTGTTGACCCCCCACGACGACCCAATGAACGACCTTGAGGACATGAACGACCCAAGGAGACTATAATGAGGTGGTTGACATCTCTATATCTTAAGAATGGTAAGGGGGGGTGAGAGGGAGGAGAAGGGGTGAGAGGGGGGGAGAAGGGGTGAGGGGGGTGAGAAGGGGGTGAAAGGGGGGAGAAGGGGTGAGAGGGGGGAGAAGGGGAGAAGGGGTGAGAGGGGGGAGAAGGGGTGAGAGGGGGGGAGAAGGAGGTGAGGAGGGGGGAGAAGGGGAGAAGGGGTTTGTGTGTCTGTCTCCTCCTAGCCCCCTTCATCCCCTCCCCCTTCATTGTGGTGTTTCTATAGACTATTGTCACCCCATCAAGTTCTCTGTCACTAAACTCCTTTTATTATTATTTTTTTTTTGAAGGGTTGTGTCCCCAAAATCCTATTCTTCGATCTTTCTTCTTCAAACCCTTTTCAGCGAGACCTTTCCTTTTCCTCCTCTCTCTCTCTCTCTCTCTCTCTCTCTCTCTCTCTCACGTCATTATCAAAGTTTTCTCATCTCTTCCTTCCGCTTCTGGTCCAGTCATTGGCTTGCTATCTATACCCTGGGTAGTGGGGGTAGTGGGGGTAGTAGGGGTAGTAGGGGGGGGTAGTAGGGGGGGTAGTGGTGGTAGTGGGGGTAGTAGGGGTAGTGGTGGTAGTAGGGGTAGTGGGGGTAGTAGGGGTAGTGGGGGTAGTAGGGGTAGTGGGGGTAGTAGGGGTAGTGGGGGTAGTAGGGGTAGTGGTGGTAATAGCAGCAGTAATAGTACTTTTTTCAGTCGATATTGTTGCTGTAATGCTGGTGGTAGTAATATCAATAGTTATTATTTTTTTAGTAGTAGTAGTAGTAATAGTAGTAGCAGTAAGAGATGACAACATAATCCCACAGTCACTGACACACACAGACAATCCCTCGCAACAAGGCTCCGTTAACTCCCTCGACACACAATAACTCCCCAGTAAAAGAGACGACTTAAAACCCTACTCCCCAGACGCCTGAGGCCAATTTATAATAGCCCCCCCTCCCTCCCCCCTCTCCACCCCCCTCCCCTCTCCTCTTCTGGAACTTCCTTTAGATAAAATGAAGTCTTCGACGCGTAAACCGCCCTGGCAATTAGCTATCCCATGCAGAACAGGAGACCCTCATCACCTGATAGTGTTGCTTCAACCCGGTGGCAGAGTCGGAAGTCGAGTGCCATTGCAAATTAATGCAACATGATGCCGCCCTGTGCCCGCCGTGCTCGCTGGAGAGTCGCGGTTCCAGAGCACATCGCGTCGTTCCAGAATGGCCGGCCAGACACGCCTCCGTTTTCTATCATTCGGAGCGTGAGGGCGGCGGGAAGAGACGAGGAGATACAAAAATACTCGTGAAGCTTTGGCGTCAAGTCAATACCTTAAGTGAGAGAGAATATTCAAGAGGAGATAAGTGTGCTGCTGCGTCTCTTTGTTTGTTTTTAAATATTATATATAAAGCGACGGAAGTGTAACAAAAATGAGGCCCTCTTTGAAACAGTTGCCGAGGCGGGGTGTTTGTCGCTCTCCTTCAGGTAAACACTCCAGATTTTAATTTCAAGCTGAAGGTGCGAGGGAGTCAGCTCTCAGGTGCACAATCGCTATTTATCAACCTATTTATCCTCGCCTCCTGCTTCACCTACGTCTATGAACACCGACGTCATTTACTAGTACTATTATTAACTAAACTACAGGTAATGTATCAGGTAAATAGTATCGGAGAATTGAGAAATATAAACAAAATATGATTAAAAGAAAGGCGTTATGGCAACACCGCCTCTTCGCCTCCTTCACATGCCACTTTCTTGAGCACTTGTGTGAGTTGTTGTGACCATACCACCACCTCTGGCCACGCTTAACTACCCCCTCACTACCACTCCTCACCTGTTAGGGCGCCCTCTTGGCCCTGGCAGCCCCTGGAAGCCTCTGTGATCGTAATGAAGCCGTGGAGATAATTCCTCTTACTAATGGCAGCCCACCGGTAATTTCCCCTAAGTATACCACATTACCCCCCCAAGATGACGCCGTTCAAGGGACATTTCAGAAAGATTTGGACACCGTCAGTATACCAGGTCTATCATTCACTCAAAAACTCCTTAAAACGAGTCAACACCTCCTCAAATCCTTCCTTAGTCTCTCCTCCATCAATTCCTCCATCAACAACTACAAAATCTCGATAAGTTTGACCTGTTTATTGGCTGTGATGGAAGGAGCAACACACTCCTGAACGAACAATATGGGAAGTGAACGACGACCACAGCAACAACAACTTGGTATTAGTCCAGAGCTATTAACAAATCAGCTCCCCAATTATGGCAAGGAAAGAAAGGATTAGACACTGAGACGAGGGTAGGGGGAACGGCAGGGGGAGGGGGGAGAGGAAGGAAGGGGGGAGGTGAGGAAGGTGAGGGGGGTAGGAGGAAGGTAGGGGGTAGAGGAAGGGGGAGCAGGAGGAAGGTAAGGGGGAAGAGGTAGGAAGGAAGAAGAAGGGAGGGGGAGGGTGGGAGGAGGAGGAGGAAGGTAAGGGGGAAGAGGTAGGAAGGAAGAAGAAGGGAGGGGGGGAGGAAGGGGGTAAGAGAAAGAGGAGGGTGGGGGGAATCGTCTGAAAGAAGGGGTTGACTCAAGATACTCTGGAAGATTCCGCCGTTCCAGAAGTAAAATTGAGTGAGGTTTTTGACTTGGGTGTTGGTGAGCGAGGTTGATTCTCTTCCGTCTAGGAGGTGTGGGAGAGGAACGTCTCTCTCTCCCGTTCTCTGTCTCTCTTTATCTCTCTATCTGTGTGTGTGTGTGTGTGTGTGTGTGTGTGTGTGATCTCAACTTGTTTTCAATTCATTTCCCATCACGCGACAACTTCAGGTGTGTACAATGGGTGTAACTCATCAACCACACAGATGAACGTCACACACACACACACACCTGATCATCATCGCATGCTTGGTCATTAGTAAAATAATGTCGGAACCCCAAAACGAAATGAGAGAGAGAGAGAGAGAGAGAGAGAGAGAGAGAGAGACCTAAGTACCATCTATAGGAGATCACAAGAGTTAACTGAGGACATGAGGGTTGTGGTAGCTGTGGTGGGAAAGATGGGCGTGATTAGTGTGGCAAACTGTGGTGGGTGTGGTGGAGATAGCGGGCGTGGCCACATCTTCTATCTCACGAGCCACCTCATTTGATTACCTCTCTCGTGTCTATCATGTTGTGAGAGCCAGAGGGAAAGACGGGGAGAGAGACAGAAAGTGAGAGATGAAGGAGCAGGAGAGAAGGATTCACCCAACCCACAAAAAAAAGAGAAGAAAAAAAAAAACTTGTCAAAAGCCAATAGAACTCTTCCGATAGTTGGAGAAGCCTTTGGTATCGACCATCGGGGGAAGCCCTTGTGGCCCTGTTGATAGAAAAATAAGAGTCCTCTGTAGTTGCCGTAAGAGACAGTAATTGGCTCAAAGGCCTTTACCAGAGGCTCTCCGAAGTGGCGAAGAGCTCAAGACACGGACATCCCCCCAAAACACCACTTGTGTTCACTTGGTCAGGTATCCAAGACCACACCGCCTCTTGAACACCAGTTGAAAGTTTACTCGTCCGTGTTGATCATCTTACAGATTTTGCAATGGAGAGTTGAGAAAGTTATTGGAAATACACTGAAGAGTTTACTGAGGGCCAATTAATCCACGGAGTACCCGCTTGTGGTGGTCGCAGAAGAGGAGTCGAGTGGTCGTCGTCGGCAGTAGCGGCGGTGGAGCGTTAGCGGCGGGCTCGTCGTTATGGTATTATTCACTACCGACATCAAAAGTAATTCGGCCGATGTGACTTTGATGTTCTCGGGACCATGATAATGCTCTGGAGGGTTGTCTGCTTCTGTGCCTCCTCGCCCATGCTCCGGGTGGGGGTGGGAAGAGCGCGTCCTTCTGCGGGATAAAATCTCCCTGGTGAAATATGAACCTCTTGAGATGAATGACCCTTCGACTCAGAGTGAATTACGGATCACAAAATTCATCTCGAAATTCAATATTCAGCATCAAGTCTCAACCTAGAACATCAACCACAAACTTCAACCTTTGTTTCGACTCTTCCCTCGAGACCAAACTTCAACTTAAGAGATAATTTGACTCACTAAAACACTACTTAAAAGAAGTTTCCTCTACCGAAGGTTCCATAAACAGCCTTTTTTTCTACGTTTCCTATTAGTTATCTATATCTTTGTTTACACTCTTCTCATTGGCTGTTTCAATCTTTGCTCAAACTCTCATTGGTTGCTTTTAGTTTTGTCAGACCTCTTCCTATTGGCTACCTAAGTCTTTGTTTGGGTTTGTGTTAT
>CAUDMG010000536.1:5830000-5845000 GCA_958450375.1 Homarus gammarus | reverse complement strand
GTAAACACCAGACAAGTTCTATACGAGTCTTGATGGTTTAATCTTATGGTCTTTTGGATGGTGTAGTATATAATGATGCATCCCTCTCCCTTCCCTCTCATTCCCTCTCTCCCTTCCCTCTCACTCCCTCTCACCCAAACGTGATCACACATCCGCTTCCATCTCCTCACGTCTCTACAAGTACATTGTGTCTCTGTACATACATACATACATACATACAGACAGACAGACAGACAGACAGACAGACCGCCATGTATACTGAAAGTTAGGTGTAATTCCTCTCACGCCCATATATTTATAGACACCCATACGCCCACACATTGTTGCATCTCTACACCCACACACGCCCACACGCCCTCTCCCTCCCAGTCCACCGACATGCTTCCACATAGTCCCACACACCCCCACATGCCTCCACACATCTCCACACGCCCCAACACACCAACACGCCCACACACACGCCCCCAACACACCAACACGCCCACACACACGCCCCCAACACACCAACACGCCCACACACACGCCCCCAACACACCAACACGCCCACACACACGCCCCCCAACACGTCTTTACATACCCTCACACACCACCCTCACACGCCCCCCACACGCCTTTACACACCGCCACACGACCTCACACGCCCCCCACACGCCCTCACACGCCCACTCCACCGACGCTCATCGACCCGAGGTCCCGAAAAACCCCTTATAATAGCTATAGCTCTTTTCTCTCCCTTCTCTCCTCCTTTCACCTCCTTGCCCTCATTAAACTCCTCCCCTCCCCCCCCTATTCTCCCCACTCCCCCACTCCTCCCCCCCTCCTTCATTCTCTTCCCACTCCACCCCCTCTCCCTCTCTCTCTCTCTCACTTCTTCTCTCCCTTATTCCCTCCCATTCCACCCCTCTCTCCTACCCCCCCATCCCTCTTAACCAAAATAACTTACACCCCCCATCTATAACAACACCAGCTTAACACCCTCTTCCCCCCCTCTTCTTTCCTCTACTCTCCCCACCCACCCACCCACCCACCAATAATCATAATAGACCAACGAATGTACAATGAAGAGCTGTTTGAGGGTGGATAAATAGGGGGAAGGAGGGAAGAGGGGAGGGGAAGAGAAGGGGGAGAAGGAAGGAGGAGGGGAGAATGGGGAGTTAAGAGAATGTTTGGGGAGAGGGTGTGCGGTAGGTGGGGATATTGGGTAGGGGGGTGTAAGCTGATGGGGAGGGGAAGAAGGGGGGAGGAGAGGGGAAGGTGGGGTTGAGGAGGAGGAGGAGACGAGGAAGAGGAGGGGGAGTAGAAGAAGAGAGGTGAGGGGTAGGGGGTGGGGGATGAAGAGGAGGAATCAGAAGAGTGGTAAGGAAAACCCTTGACTATGACCCGGGTATAATGGCGCCACCACCATTATAACCTCCGGAAATAAAAGGTGCAGGATGTTCAACGGGTCGCTCCGCTATTCAACCTCTCAATTATGTAATTATCAATTATCAGACCAGTCTTAATTGAATTAATTATTGTAGAGTCAAGTGATCATTTCTTTAATAGCATTCAGGTGGTTGGTGATGCTGTGTGTGTGAGTGAGTGTGTGTGTGTATGTGTGTGTGTGTGTGTGTGTGTGTGTGTGTGTGTGTATGGGGGTGAGAGAGAGAGAGCAAGAGACAGTGAGGGAGGAATGGAGAGAGATAGAGAGACAGTGGGAGGGGAAAAAGATAAAGAGAGAGAGACGGAAGGGGAGAGAAAGGAAATGAAAAAAATAATGTAAGGCAACCAGACAAACACAGACAGACAGACAGAAAGAGAGACAGACAAACAGAAAGAGAGACAAACACAGACAGACAGACAGACAGAAAAACAGACAGACAGCCAGACAAACACAGACAGACAGACAGACAGACAGGCAGACAGACCTCTCAAAAATAGTTAGAACAAAAAAACATTCCCTTATATCTCAACCTGACCTGACCTGACCTGACCTGACCTGACCTGACCTAACCTAACCTGACCTAACCTAACCTGACCTAACCTGACCTAACCTAACCTAACCTAACCTGACCTGACCTAACCTAACCTGACCTAACCTGACCTGACCTAACCTAACCTAACCTGACCTAACCTAACCTAACCTGACCTAACCTGACCTGACCTAACCTGACCTGACCTGACCTGACCTAACCTGACCTAACCTAACCTGACCTAACCTGACCTAACCTAACCTGACCTAACCTCTCTGAAATGCCTCTCCCTTCCGTTCTTTTCTCTTCCATCCTTGTTTCTCCTTCCCTCTCATCTTTCCCTCTCCACCCCTTTACAATTTCCTCCTCTCCCCTCTTACAGCCGCCCCTCTCCTTCCTCCCCCCCCCAACCCGCACGGTAGTTAAGGAGACTCCGAGTGACCAGTTTGGCGAACGAGTCAATTTGGCCAATCGGATGGTGAATTATTGATACTAGGCGGGACGGGAGGGACGGGAGGGACGGGAGGGAGAGGTGAGGGAGGGAGAGAAGAGGGTGAGGAAGAGGAAGGGTTTGGAGAAGGGGAAGAAAGAGGAACGGGAAGAGGAAGGGGGAAGGGAGATAAAGGGGTGGGGGAGGGGGGATGTGGGATATGGTCAAGGGAAGGAGGAAGACTAACGGAGAGAGAGAGAGAGAGAGAGAGAGAGAGAGAGAGAGATTCGTCAAGTACGTTAGGTTAGGTTAGGTTAGATTAGGTTAGGTTAGATTAGGTTAGGTTAGGTTAGGTTAGGTTAGGTCAGGTTAGGTTAGGTTAGGTTAGGTTAGGTAATCCAACTGACCTAATTTGCCTTACCCTAACCTAACCTAACCTCAAAATATATTAAAAAATCTAAAGATGTCGTTGAAAAATAAAGATAATTATACCACATGTTATAAAGAGTTAGTACATACATACATACACACACACATACATACATACATACATACATACATACATAACCTTGATATATAAAAAGAAAACGATATCAACTATTACGAAATTAATAACGAAACACACACACACACACACACACACACACACACACACACAGACACACACACACACACACACACACAGACAGACACACATACACACACATAAATGAATAGATTAATCCCGTTTATGTTACGGCTTTTTGCAACTGTGGGATTAATTATTTGTTTTCATCTTTTATATATTATTGGTAACCCCCCAACCATCCCCCCTCCCCCTCCCCCCTCCCCCCTCATACCTTATACCCACTTCCTTTACCCCTCTACACCTCCCCCTCTACACTTGCCCCCCCAACCCCTCACCTATACCCCTCCTTTTCTATATCAGAGAGGGGGGAGGGAGGGGAGAGAGAGGGGGAGAGAGAGGGGAGAGAGAGGGGAGAGAAGGGGGAGAGAGGGGAGAGAGAAGGGGGAGAGAAGGGGGAGAGAAGGGGAGAGGCAGGGGGGAGAGAAGGGGGAGAGAGGGGAGAGAGAGGGGGGAGAGAGAGGGGGGAGAGAAGGGGGGAGAGAAGGGGGAGAGAGGGGGGAGAGGAGGGGTGACTATAGTGTACCTGTGCTACAACGCGCCACTCCAGGTATCACACAGATCCCCACACGTCTGATTTAAACTCGCTTCAGGGTGATTACTGAAGCTTTTATGGTCGTCATTACCTCAAATTGGATTTATATATCATCAAAGAGGGGAGGGGGGAGGGGGGAGGGGGGTAAGGGGATTATTATGACACCACACATATATATATATATATATATATACTGTACACACACACACACACACACACACACACATATATATACACACACAGGTAGAAAGAGAAAAGATTAATCCCATGAAAATAAATAATAGACTAATTAAATCCTCTTTAGAAATCCTTTACCTGAGCCTCCAGGTGAAAAAATAAAAATGTAATTCCTTTTAAAATGTAATGTTTATATGGATGATAATTTGCCCCACCTGAGTTAAAAATCCTTACAGGTAATAATGTAACGTGTTTTGAGGGGATTATTATTAAACGTCTTTGAAACCTAACCTAACCTAACCTAACCTGACCTGACCTGACCTGACCTAACCTAACCTAACCTAACCTAGCCTTACCTTACCTAACCTAACCTTACCTTACCTAACCTAACCGAACCTAACCTAACCTAATGCAACAGTAATTAAACGATACCTTAAACAACAACAACAATAATCAGAACACACACACACACACACACACACACACACACACACACACACACGGTAGCGGTCACGTTTACACACCTCTGGATTCCCGAACGGTCCGGAGGCATCGCGACGACCGTGAACGTAGGAACGGCTTAACCGAACCCTCGAACCCTGGGACCGAAACCGACTCTAATATCCATGAAGGTTTAAGGTCCAATGTCTCAGTGAGGTTCGAACCGGTGGCTTGAGACCGAGGCGACGCAGACATTGGCAGTGATAGCCACAGTACAGCCCAGATCACGGAAGTCTTAAGATGTGAGGGGGGTAGGGGAAGGGGGGTAGGGGAAGGGGGGAGACTGGGAGAGGGGAAGGTGGTGATAGAGAGGGATGAGAGAGGGAAGGAAGGGGGGAGGGGGGAGAAAGGGGCATCAGAGAGGGACATTAGGAAGGGGGTGGGGGTGAGGGAAGTAGGGGCGTGAGAGAGAAGGGAAGGAAGTTGAGAGAGGAGGGGGAGAAGGGGGAAGGGGGAATGGGGAAGTGGAAGAGGGAAGGGGATATGGTAAACAAATCAAACCTTTAATGTAGAGGTAAACTAAGGTCAATTTCCCCCGTCCCATGTTATATACAAAGGCTCAGTAGTAAGGTAATTTGGACTCTATCTCAAGGGCGAATTAAGGTCATATTAACGTCATAAAACTTCACATACACGTAAAAGTCAAGTGGTTAAGGAATCTGGACCTTATTGTAATATGGACTTAAGATCGACTTCTACGTGAAAAAAAAAATCCACAAAATCAACAAAAAAAATCGTAAATTTGATTCCTATTTCAACATCTCAATAAGGTCGAATTTTATTTGAGAAAAATGAAAAAAATTAAAATTGACAATAAACTAATAACCAACCTTATGTCAGGAGCTAATAAGATCGATATCTACTAATGGACAGATTAAGGGTCGTGGGGTAAGTCGTAAAGCATTATGGGCCGTATAATCAGGTGTATATTAGGTCGGTTATACTCTGGCAGGGAAGGGGTTGGTTACGCGATGGTGGAAGCCGAACCAAATGTAATTTTCTACAGATGTCAGATGAGACGTTACTGTCATGGCTCTGTTTGGGGGGGGAGGGGGGAGGGGGGAGGGGGAGGGGGGAGGGGGGAAGGGGGAAAAAAGGGCATTTGGAAAAGGGGGGAACTGGGTGATGGAAAAGGGGAGGGGGAAATAGAATAAAGTTATATAACACTTCCCCTCCCCTCTACCCCTCCCCCTACACGCCCCTCCTCCCTACTTCCCTTCCCCCTCCCTTACCTCCACCAATATCAAAGCTCACGATTACTAATGACCTTTTCTCAATTACTTTTCGATGATTATATTGTAATTATAACGAGCATCTGGGTGGGGGAGGGGGGGAAGAGGGGCAGAAGGAGAGGGGGTTAAGGAGGGAAGGGGAAGAGGGGGAGGGGAGGAGGTGAGGATAATAATAATAAAAATAGCAATAATAAACTTTACCTATACTCCTTACTCCTCTCCCCCCTTCCCCCTCCTCTCCCCCTCCCCCCTCCTCTCCCCCTCCCCCCTCATCTCCCCCCACCACACCTCCCGACAACCCCCCCCCCCCACGGACCACTCCTCCTCACCACCCCCTGACCACATCCTCCCTCTCACCCACCCACCCCCCCTCCCTCTCACCCCCCACCCCCCTCTCCCTATCACCCCCTTCCCCTCCCCTTCCCCCTCCTCCCGAAAAAAGTAAGACAACGAAAGAGCTGATGTAAGCAAACAGTGGATAAAAAAGGTGAAGAACACACACACGGGAGGAAGGGAATGGGAGATAAAAATGTGGGAAGAGAAATAGTCAGACAAAAGACGGACTAACTAGGAGGTCTAAATAGCTCCCTCCCTCCCTCCCTCCATCTTCCCTCCCTCCATCTTCCCTCCCTCCATCTTCCCTCCCTCCATCTTCCCTCCCTCCATCTTTCCTCCTTCCATCTCCTCATTCCCTCCCTCCTCTCCCTTCCCTCCCTTCTCCCCCCTCCCTCCCTCCTCTCCCTTCCCCCCCTCCCTCCCTCCCTCCCTTCCCTCCGCTGGGTATCTTCGACCGGTTGTGTTCCGCTCGGTGTCTGATAGATGGTAGGAGGAGAGCCGGATACGTAAAGACCGGACTCCGATTAAATTAAGACAAAATCCGGCACTGAAGGTCTCTAACAGGATATAAATCACGGTAATCCGGCTAAACGAGGCAAAATCCGGATGAATAAGACAGAATCATCAAGAAAAATAAACCCAGACCCGGATAAATAATGCCATATACCGGATACATTAAAACTTACACTTTACTAAATAAAACCCAGGAGCCGGTTAACTATAAAACGACCGGCCGCAGTTAAATAACACGAATCCCCCCCCTCACCCCCCCACCCCCTCCACCGTTAAATAAAAGACTGTACCCCGGTTAAATAAAATACCGGAGCCGGTTAAATAAGGCTGGCTGCCGGATAAATAAGGCCTGGGGAGGGCTTAGCAAGCACCGTTTACGCCACATTACCTCTTAACAAAACACAAGACAAAGAAGAGATTCAACCTGGCCGGACTTTTTTCTGTTTGCCTAACATGGGAGAGAGAGAGAGAGAGAGAGAGAGAGAGAGAGAGAGAGAGAGAGAGAGAGAGTTGTGTAAGACATTTGAGGAGGTCAGAGAGAGAGAGAGAGAGAGAGAGAGAGAGAGAGAGAGAGAGAGAGAGAGAGTTGTGTAAGACATTTGAGGAGAGAGAGAGAGAGTTGTGTAAGACATTTGAGGAGAGAGAGAGAGAGAGAGAGAGTTGTGTAAGACATTTGAGGAGGTCAGAGAGAGAGAGAGGTGAGAGGGAGGTGAGAGGGAGGTGAGAGGGGTGAGAGGGGTCACGGGGAGAGGAGCACCAGCCTTTGTTTACCTGCACACACTACACCTGGAGCAACGGGTAAACAATTGACACAAAGACTCTCTGATGTGTGATGAAGACTCTCTCTCTCTCTCTCTCTCTCTCTCTCTCTCTCTCTCTCCCTCTTCCCTTTTCCCTGTTTCGTATAAATTTTCTCTTCTTCCTCTGTGTATGTCTGTCTATCTGTCTGTCTCTGTATGTCTGTCTGTGTGTGTGTGTGTGTGTGTGTGTGTGTCTGTCTCTCTGTCTGTCTGTCTGCCTGTGTGTCTCTGTATGTCTGTCTGTTTGTGTCTGTCTCTCTGTCTGTCTCTGTCTGTATCTCTGTCTGTGTCTGTCTGTCTGTGTCTGTCTCTGTCTGTATCTCTGTCTGTGTCTGTCTGCCTGTCTGTGTCTGTCTGTCTGTGTCTGTCTGTCTGTCTGTCTCTCTGTCTGTGTCTGTCTCTCTGTCTGTCTGTCTGTCTGTGTCTGTCTGTCTGTCTGTGTCTGTCTGTCTGTGTCTGTCTGTCTGTCTGTCTGTGTCTGTATTTAATCCTTATTTAATATCGTGTGCCTTTCCTTAATTGTTTTTCCCTTTGCCATTTATTTCCCCTTAGATAATAATTCCCCCTTCCCCCCCCCCCTTAGATTTAACTCCCCTTTACTTTCTCCCCTCACTTCCCCTTCACCTGTCCCTCCTCCCCTTACCTCCCTTACCCACCTCACCTCACCTACCAAACCTCTTCATTACCTACACCTACCCCCCCTCCCCCCCCCTCCCCCCTCCCCCTTACCTTTCTCAAGATAATAATATGAAAAAAAAAAATTCCAAGAAAATAAACCACAATCTCGACCATCACGCCAATCAAAACACAACCCCTAAAACCGACCTTATTGACCTCTACCATAAGGGTCATTGTACCTCCCACGTAGCTCGAGACTTGAAGGTCGAAAGTGGCTTATCCGCCCCCTTTTCTTATTGAGGGGAAGGGGGAGGGGGGAGGGGAGGAGCATTGTTTCATGACAGTGTAGGGTAGTGCACTTGTCATCAATTAACGAGGGGGGGGGGGGGAGAGAGACCCTTTTCATTGCCTCATTTACTGCATTGTTTCCCTTTCTTTAAGATGAGGAGAGGGGGGAGGGGGGTAGGGGGTAAGAGGGAGGTAGGAGAAAGGGGGTAAGGTAAGGGGAAGGGGGAAAGGGGGGTAAGGTAAGGGGGAGGGGGAGAAGGGGGTGAAGTAGGGGGGACAAGGGTAGGGCCGTCTACATAATGTCCACCCAGTGTATTAATTTGGGTGTGTCTGGGCGGTGTTATGGTTTAGTGGGTGTGGGTAGATGTGGGTGTGTGGGTGGGTGTGGGTTTGTTATGAACTGAGTGTGTGGGTGGATGTGGGTGTGTTTGGAACAGTGTGCGGGTGGATGAGGGTGGATGTGGGTGGATGTATATGGAAGTGTGCTTGTATAGGTGATGGTGTGTGGATATGTAGGATACTTGTGGGTATGAGGGTGTGAATGAACCTGTGGGTGTAGGACTCTATAACACACACACACACACACACACACACACACACACACACACCCCACACACACACAAACACACACACACACACACACACACACACACATATATATCGTTTTTCCCTCCTCTCTTTTTTTCCGTTTCTTTCTCTCTCTCTCCCTATCTCTCTCCCTATCTCCCTATCAATGTATCTCTCCCCCACCTCTACCAAAAGCACCTCTCACACACCCCCCCCCCACCCTCCCCTTCCCTCCATCTCTCCTGTCATCTCTCTTTCTCTCACTCCCTCCCTCCTCCCTCTCCCTTCTCCCGTCCCATACAGTACCACCACCATCTCTCTACCCCTCCCATCTTCCCTCACCCACCCTCCCTCCCTCCCTTCCATCATCCAACCCCCTCCCTCCCTCCCTGCACCACCATTCCCAGCCTCCGTCACACAATTCCCTCCGTCCCATTTCTCTCTCCCTGGGCCTGATTGATAGCGTTATCTGTTCCATCAAGTGCCTTTCCCATCATAATTTCTCTTCCAGACAAGTGAGAGGTAAAGAATTCTGTTCCTTTCTTGTTGACAAAAGGAAAAAAAATGGTTTGTTGCGAATTTACTGGATAAGGGGGAAGGGGGAGGAGGGGGAGGTGGGTAGAATAGGGGAAAGGAGGGGGAGGGTTCGTGTATAGGGGTGATGGGTGATGGGGGAAGGGGGTAATAGGTTAATGGGGAAGGGGTGATGAAAAACGTGGTGTTAGAAAGATATGGGGGTATATCTCCCCTTCCCCCCTTTCTCCTCTTCCCCCTTTCTCCCCTTCCCCCCTCTCCCATTTATCCCTTCCACCTTTTCCTCTTTCTCTCCTTTCCTTTTTATTTACGAATTTATTGAATGAGTAACTGGATTTTTGTGACGTGTGATGTTGGAGATACTAGATTGTACACACACGCACACACACACACACACACGCACACACACACACACACACACACACACACACGCACACACACACACACACACACACACACGACCCTTATTTCTCTCATCTAGGGAATATTGTGAACCCTCTAGGGGAAAAAAAATGTGTCACTGTGTGTAAGGTTTGTTGAATAGAGGCGTCCTGACAATAAGGTTTTTCTCCCCTAAATCCCTGGGAACTTTTGATACGTATATACGCCGTGTCCAGAGGGCCCGTATGTGTGTGTGTGTGTGTGGGGTGTTTGTATCTTTGTGTGTGTGTGTGTGTGTATGTGTGTGTCATATAACCATAAACAAAATCTACTTCTTGGGTTTAATTTTCTATCCTTAAGGGGTTGTATTAATTAATATTTACTCCTGGTTTAATCGATTTGGGTAAAGGTTTTATACGTATAATCGATCACTGGTTTTATTACACTCGTCACCATGGTTTATAGGTTTAACTAATTGGTTTAAATGTTTGTTTTTTTTACTTGTTACTTTTCGTCTGGTTTAATTTCAATCTGTACCTCCCTTCCTTCCCTTCTCTCCCCTTCCCTTCCCTCCCCTCCCCTTCCCTCCCCTCCCCTTCCCTCACTCCTTATCTCCTCCCCCTATCTAACAACACTCCCTCAACACCTCCTCCCTTCCTCCCTCTACCTACCCTCACCCCTACCTTCCTTCACCCCTACTCCCCCTACCTACCTTCACCCCTACTCCCCCTACCTACCCTCACCCCTACCTTCCCTCACCCCCTCTCCTTATCTCCCCCTACTTAACCTCATCCTTCACCCCCTCCTCACCACCCAGACAGAGAGTAGAGAGAAGACTAAGGTGGGGGGGAAGAGGGGGGAGGGGAGAGGGATGTGAGAGGAGACCTGTTGAACCATTGTCCTGTGAGCAATCCATCAAGACATGTGAGCTGGTTTACACAATTTATCACCCAAAGCAGTTAAAGGACATTCTTGGTACCCCCTCCCCCTCTATCCCCCTCCCCCTCTATCCCCTTCCCCCTCCATCATCCCCCCCCCTTCTCCTCCCCGTTATCACGACCACTTCCCCCGATCCCTAAACGCGGCTGTGACTTGGGCGTCGCTGTGTGTGTGTGTGTGTGTGTGTGTGTGTGTGTGTGCGGAGGGGAATAAGGAAAGAGGACATATCCACACGTACTAGTTCATATCCACAACTTGTCTAAGCAGTATTTAAAGTGGATCTTCACCCCCCACACTTATCCACACTTTATATCAATTCACTTGCGGATATCGTGTATCATCACCATCACCATCATCATCATCACCATCACCATCATCAGCACCATCACCACCATCACCTCCATCACCATCATCATCATCATCACCATCACCATCATCATCAACATCACCATCATCACCATCATCATCATCATCACCATCATCATCATCACCATCATCATATCATCATCATCATCACCATCAACATCACCATCATCATCATCACCATCATCATCATCATCATCATCACCATCAACATCACCATCATCATCATCACCATCATCACCATCACCATCATCACCATCATCATCATCTTCACCACCATCACCATCACCATCATCACCACCATCATCATCACCATCACCATCACCATCATCTCATCATCATCATCACCATCATCACCATCAACATCATCACCATCACCATCATCATCAACATCATCATCCACCAAATAGGGAGACAGACAACATTACGATAAAAGTAAACATCCAGGGTAATTGATAAAGAAGGGGGAGACGAGAACACAAGATTAACGACAGACAGACAGACAGACAGACAGACAGACAGGCAGCGAGACAGGAGTTGAGAGGAATGGCTAGTGGATATGTACCTATTTGCATATCCATTCAAACTAATGATTGATGGATTGATTTCCATTGTATTTTTCCCCTTGTGCGACATACCGTGTGTGTGTGTGTGTCTGTGTGTGTGTGTGTGTGTGTGTGAAACTATTCTACTCTGACATCAACACACGGTCGCAATACAAATAATAACAATAATAATAACAATAACAATAATAATAATAATAATAATAATAATAATAATAATAATAATAACAAATAAAAACAAAAACAATAACTGGACAAACACACAGACGAATGCCTTACAAACACACAATCATAACAACAGTGACCTTGCATATATCAACTGACCTTAAAAACATCCTCATTATCGCCTCTAAACCATCCATCAGTAACATCAGGTAAGGCGGTAGTATTGGAACGGACAGGAGTGGACGGTAATTAAACACAGGTAAAATAACATACATTACGTGTGTTGTCTGGTATCAACGCCTTACTATATCAAACCACCTAGATCATTTACACTCCTTATGTAAATGACGTAAAAAAAATTTAAGTTGAATTTTTACCCCAAGGCATCTGGTATATGTAAATTAGTTTTGGTGATAAATATATAAGATTTAATTATCTTTATATATCAATATTTTTTACTTTAGACGGTATCTCATCAAAGGAAATAATACCTATTTTAAGCTGCGTATGATTGTATACAGTCAGCCAGTGGCAAGGGAATCGAACGAGGTATTTGATATGCCGGCCAGCCAGTCACCTTGCTACGCAGATTTGAGACAACAAACGCATTGTCGAGAGGGGAGAGGGGGGAGGAGAGGGGGGAGAGGGGGAGAGTCCCTAACCCTCGCTCAGCAAAACGCTAACTATTACCTAACCTAACCAAGCCCTTATTTCTACCCTTAATAAGCTGAGAGGCAATCAAAATAAGGGATGAGGGGTAGGAGGAATAAGGGTAGAGAGAGTGGAGTGGTGAGGAGAGAGAGGGATAGAGAGGGAGAGGCAAGACGAAGGATTCTGAGAGGAGCATTTTACCGAGTGGGAAATTGTAAAGGTGATGGTTAACTACAGGTTGGGGTCTCGGACGGCGAGGTATTGTCCTGCAAACCTGTACCGCCTGTACTACTGTGACCTGCTGATGATGATGATGAAGGACCTGTACTGCCTGTACTACTGTGACCTGCTGATGATGATGAAGGACCTGTACTGCCTGTACTACTGTGACCTGCTGAACCTGTACCTCTTGTAACAGGTAGCCTATCTGGCCTGTAGGTGAACCTGATGAATATGTTGGCCACACTATCCACTATCCTACCACAGCACTATCCACACACAACACTATCCACACACAACACTATCCACTCAAGTACTATCCACATTCTACTATCCACTATCCCCCTACAACACTATCCACACACAACAACACTATCCACTCAAGTACTATCCACATTCCACTATCCCCCTACAACACTATCCACTCAAGTACTATCCACATTCCACTATCCACTATCCCCCTACAACACTATCCACTCAAGTACTATCCACATTCCACTATCCCCCTACAACACTATCCACACACAACACTTAGACACTATCCACTCAAGTACTATCCACTATCCCCCTACAACACTATCCACGCACAACACTATCCACTCAAGTACTATCCACATTCCACTATCCCCCTACAGCACTATCCACTCAAGTACTATCCACATTCCCTATCCACGAAAAGCAACTATCCACAATCTCTATCCACTTAAAAAAAAAATTACTCATACCTTATCCACATGAATACTATCCACCCTAGAATCCTAACCACTATCCACATCCCTACCCAACATACTACTATCCACACAACCCTATCCCTAAGAATTCTTGTCTCTATCCCACGTGTCTTGAGAAGGAGTTTAATGCGTATTCATTTACATCATGGGGGGTCAACACACACACACACACACACACACACACACACATACACCCATTATAACACCAGCGATTATGGGTAACAACAACGTGTATGGGAAATGGGGGAGGGGAGGGGGGAGAGGAGGGGAGTGGGGAGGGGGGGGAGAGAGGGGAGGGGGGATGGCTTATGTTGTTGGATGATAAACTCCTTTAGGTGTGTAAGCTGATTTGGTGGGAGAGGGTGGGAGGGGGGGTGAGAGGGTGGGGGGTGTGAGTGGGGGTTGAGAGTGGGGGGTGGGGAGGTTAGGAAGACGGGGAGGGACCTTCAAAATCCAGTAATTATTATCCCTTCACCTCCAAAAGTCAAAGGACCTCCAAGGACCTCCAAGAATCCTTACCATCTCCCCTTATCTCTCTCTCTCTCTCATTTCCTCCAAACTCTTAACTCCAAAAAAAAAAAACACTCCAGGTAGTATAGATTACCTCATGACCTCCAACAACCTCTCTATTACAAGAACCTCCAATCAGTAATGTATGTCACTACCTCTAAGAACTTCCAAAACTCTCTCTCTCTCTCTCTCTCTCTATTTATTGTTTGGGTTTATCTCCTCCCCCTCCCTCCCCCTCCCCCCTCTCTCCCCCTCCCTCCCCCCCCCCCAAACACGCTTTTTTTCGGAGGGAATTGCCTGGAAGGAAAAGGAAGAGAGCTTTCTTTTGTAAGCCGCTCAAAAAAGGGGGGGAGGGAGGAATGGGGGAGGGGGTGGGGGGGGGGGAAGGTGAGAGAAAGGAGGCGAAAGTTTGTCCTAGGAAAGAGTGTGTAAAGACAGTGGAGGTGGTGTTGTGAGGAGGAGAAGAAGGAGTGAGGGGGGGAGGGGGGTGGGGGGGAGGGAGGGGGAGGGGCGTGAGGGGGGAGGGGGGTGGGGGGGAGGGAGGGGGAGGGGCGTGAGGGGGGGGGGGGTTGTCGAAGGAGCGCTTTGGGTTGTCACAGTAGAGTGTTGAAAGAGTCTCCTCAATAGTGTGTGTTGTGTGGTGGTGTCGGAGGAGGAGGAGGTAGAGGAGGAGGAGGAGGAGGAAGAGAAGGTGGAGGAGGAGGAGGAGGAGGAGGTAGAGGAGGAGGAGGAGGAGGAGGAGGAGGAGGAAAAAGAAGTAGAGGAGGAGTAAGAAGGGAGAGGAGTAGGAGGAACAGAAAGAAGAGGAGAGGCATGAGAAGGAGGAAGAAGAAGAAGAAACAGAGGAGGAGGAGGAGGAGGAGGAGGAGGAGGATCACTTGGTCGCCTCCAAAACTCACACGGGACAAAAGGCACTGTGACGCCTTGCTGGATAAAGCGAAAACTTCTGAAGTACAATGGTGTGTGTGTGTGTGTGTGTGTGTGTGTGTGTGTGATAATAATAATAATAATAATAATTAACGGTTTATTGAAAGAGCTTGGCAGCCAGAAGGCTGAAAATATACAGTTACATATTTGGGGAGTGGGTTACGAATTACAAATAATATACAAGTAACATAAGTGACACAAATAAGACATATAATAACTTAGATGGGGAAAAGCTCAAACTACAGTTCAATTCAACATAGTGACAGTGTTACAGTATTACAAGTTATTGATAATTTTTACAATGGTTGGGACTGGGCTGTTCTTATAGCGATCAGTTCGTGCACGTATGGGCTGGATGCGGTTGTGGTGTCGAACAGCAATTCTCGGACAAGGGACCTCGGGTGGTAGTAGGAGCCGGTGTCGGGGATGGTGTAGAAGCTTCT
>CAUDMG010000536.1:5817500-5825000 GCA_958450375.1 Homarus gammarus | reverse complement strand
CGTGTCTGAGATTTTAGGCTTCCGTAGGGCACTCTAGTGGTGGTGGGGGGGGGGGGAGCAGGACCTGGCCAAAAAGGGGGGAGGGCCTGGCTAGAGAGGGGAGAGGGAGGTAAGGGGGGGGGGGAGGTGGGAGGGAGTGACTTCAAGTAAACTTCAGCTTATCTCACCTTCAGGAAAAGCTTTGCCTCAGTGGGAAGGCTTCAGGTAAATATATTTCAGGTTTTTCCTTCACCTCAGCTTCAGATAAAAGTAAATTTCAGTTATGTATTAAGATAACAATCGTGTGCTAATTTCAGGTAGATTCTAAATTGCTTTCAGGTGGAATTTCAGTCTAACTTCAGTGGATTAGTTAAGGTTTCAAGGCCTGTTATCTATGTTTCAGAGAGCCTCGGCTTCGATGAATGACAGGAATGATATCAGTGGGGTCAAAAAGAAAGACTGCATAAGGTCTAAATATGTATCAAAAGGTTCCAGGGCTTTCAGTAGGCTCCAAACAGATTTAATTAGGTTCCAAACGAATTTCACAAAGTTCACACCGATATCACTTGTCTCAAATGATCTCAGATACGATTCTAGCAGAGTTGACAGGAGCACCAGTAGACACTAGGGGCTCCAAACAGACACCAGGGGGCTCCAAACAGACACCAGGGGGCTCCAAACAGACACTAGGGGCTCCAAACAGACACCAGGGGGCTCCAAACAGACACCAGGGGGCTTCAAACAGACACCAGGGGGCTCCAAACAGACACCAGGGGGCTCCAAACAGACACCAGGGGGCTCCAAACAGACACCAGGGGGCTTCAAACAGACACCAGGGGGCTCCAAACAGACACCAGGGGGCTCCAAACAGACACCAGGGGGCTCCAGTGTATCTTCAACACGTCCTTAAACCAATCATCAGTGAATCACCAACAAAACAATCCATTAAACCAATCAAACCTACAGAATCTTAAACCAACCCCCCCCCCCCCTTACCCTCTCTCTCCCCCACCCTTCTCTCTCCCATCCTCTCTCTCTCTCTCTCTCTCTCTCTCTCTCTCTAGTAAACAAATTATCCTCACCTGACTAATCATTCAGGTTAATGTTAATTTAGAGACAGTTTAATGGACAGGTAAATATTAACATCTATTTCTTGGTTAATGTAATATCCCACGTGTCGGAAATTACCTGGAAATACAAGTGATGGAGAGAGAGATATATGTGTCAGAGAGATTTATGAGAGAACCGGAGATAGAGAGAGAGAGAGAGAGAGAGAGAGAGAGAGAGAGAGAGAGAGACAGAGAGAGAGAGAGAGACAGAGAGAGAGACAGAGAGAGAGAGAGAGAGAGAGAGCAGAGAGAGAGAGAGAGAGAGAGACAGAGAATGGACAAGATTAATTTATTGTGTTTATATATTATCCATACCATTCTCATCTATTTCTTCTTCCACATCTTTCTCCTCCACACACCTCCACATCCTCCTCCACATCTTCCTCCACATCCTCCTCCACACACCTCCACATCCTCCTCCACACACCTCCACATCCTCCTCCACACACCTCCACATCCTCTTCCACACACCTCCACATCCTCCACCACATCTCCCTCCACATCCTCCTCCACATCCTCCCAACCCTACAAAGTCTCTCGTAGATGACCTGAAATCTTCCGTGTCCAACCCTACACGATGACGCCTCTTTGGTATCAGCTGATCGACCACAACAAACACTCGCCGTGATTCATGTGCCTGGAGGAGTAGCAGTAGGAGGAGGAGGAGGAGGATGAGGAGGAGGAGAAGAGAACATTAGAAGTGAAGAATGGGCAAGTGTCGTGTCCTGTAAAAGTAGCAGCAGTAGCAGGAGAGTAGCCTGCAGTAGGGCGATGTCTAACATTTCATCTCACCCGTAACACTAAGTAGCAGTAGCAAGAGGAAAGTTAGGTATCAGTTTAGAGAGAGAGAGAGAGAGAGAGAGAGAGAGAGAGAGAGAGAGAGAGGCCAGTAGTCAGAGTGTTACGTCCGGGTATCTTATCAGTGGTGGCCAGCCCCAGGGGCACCCCACCTCCATAATGCCATGTTGACAGCCATTCACAGCCCAGGTGACAAATATTACACATAAATTTTCATCCGACTCTTTACAAACACTATGGCTACCAAACAATGTCACGCGGGGCCGCCGAAGACCCTCTGGGCGTATTGAGACCCTTCCTGGAACATCTGTGAATCACCCTAAAGACCCTTGATCATAAGGGTCATTCTCCTCGTGGCTACAGGAGGTTGGGTTTAAGTCACCTCTGGCTTGTAAATCAAGTTAAATAATAATGATCACAGTGTCAGCCAAGTTCAAGCCTTTCGTGTCCTTGTTCCAGGGTCCATTGTTCCGCGGCCCTGGACCATCATCCAGGAGGTGGTCAGGGCCTTGCAGGAGCCCCCAACCCAGGGAGGATTCTTGCAGGTGCGGTTCATGTCCTTCAGGCTCCGGGACCTTTACTATACTTGTGCCTTGGTCAGAGTCTCACGGTCAGAGGGACAAGGAAACCTTTTATTAATACGACTGTCTCTCCTCTTGTTCTCTCTCTCTCTCTCTCTCTCTCTCTCTCGCTTGTTTTATCTCTCACAGGGACTTCTCCTCCTGTCTCTCACAATCATTGTTTTTTTTATGACTATCTCTCTCCTCCTGTCCGTGAGGCAGGAGTGTCCGTGAGGCAGGAGTGTCCGTGAGGCAGGAGTGTCCGTGAGGCAGGAGTGTCCGTGAGGCAGGAGTGTCCGTGAGGCAGGAGTGTCCGTGAGGCAGGAGTGTCCGTGAGGCAGGAGTGTCCGTGAGGCAGGAGTGTCCGTGAGGCAGGAGTGTCCGTGAGGCAGGAGTGTCCGTGAGGCAGGAGTGTCCGTGAGGCAGGAGTGTCCGTGAGGCAGGAGTGTCCGTGAAGCAGGAGTGTCCGTAAGGCAGGAATGCCCGTGAGGCAGGAGTGTCCGTGAGGCAGGAATGTCCGTGAAGCAGGAGTGTCCGTGAGGCAGGAGTGTCCGTGAAGCAGGAGTGTCCGTAAGGCAGGAATGCCCGTGAGGCAGGAGTGTCCGTGAGGCAGGAATGTCCGTGAAGCAGGAGTGTCCGTAAGGCAGGAATGTCCGTGAAGCAGGAGTGTCCGTACTAACCAGCATCAGGTGCCTCCATACAACAAGGACACACTCTTTATCATGCCATTTAAGTACGAGCATTATAAAACGGTAGGCTGACAACCCCCCCCCCCCCCCCCCCATGGTGGTGGTGGTGGTGGTGGTGGTGGTTGTGGTAATGGTGGTGGTGGTGGTGGTATCAGAAGATCGTGTGTGTGTGTGTGTGTGTGTTTATTCTTTAAGTTCAGGTGAAGGATATTCCAAGAATCCCTAATTAATCCTTACGTGAGATAACCTCCTAACACTCTTTTAATATCTTATTGAGAAGGATGTTGTTGTTTCTTGCTGTTGTTTTTGTTGTTGTTGTTATTGTTGTTATTATTATTTTGTTTTGTTGATGTCGTTATTGTTATTTTGTTGTTGTTGTTATTATCATCATCATCACAACCGTAGCTCATAGGAAGGATGCGGAAGAAGGATGAAGGATAATTAGTATTCTCCTCGCGAACACTGGAATAATATCCTTAATATCCTACACAAGGACTTGCTGAAGGGTGGCAGTCTATAGGAATCCTTTTTTGAGATCCTATTGTGGTTCTTTCATATTTAACATCCTTCGAAGTAGCTGTTAAATATCCTAACATCCTATTTTGAGAGTTTAAAGGATGGAATTTGGTCCGAGACATCGCCCCCGCCCCGAATCCTTGGAGATATGCCACAGAAAAGTCCTCAGTGCCCCTGGGGGAATGATAGCCACCACGGAAGGATTCATTATAATATCCTACATAAACTCATAAAAAAAGAAATGCTGCTCAGAATTATGAGTTATAGGAGGCGGGAGGCTTAATCCAGGCAGACGGCTCAGATAAAGCCATCATGCACACGGTCCATCGCCTACTGCCCGGACCTGTAAACCTGTACACAATGTCCTGCCCTCGGCCCAACAACCTGTTATGTTCTCCTCAACCTGGGAGGCCATTTTCACCATTAAAACCAGGCGTCGTAAGCGTGGAAGTCTCCCTAGAGGTCGGCCGGGTCTTCGGGACGATTCGTTTCGTGTGGGGAAAGTGTTAGAATCGGGGGCATAAAGTGGTAGATACAACGTTGAAGAGGATGGGATTAGCGACCTTGTGATGAGAGGACGTTTGAGTCGGTTTCCCCTTGGCTTCTGGGGAGGAATTATGGCGTAATACAAAACCCCAAGGCAAAGCCCCGGCCGCCAAAATCCAGTCGTGTTCAATAGAGGGAAGGTGGAATAGCCTTATAATCCGCAAGGCGTTGTGAAGACGATGAAATGAACGCGGCGGGTCTCTCTCTCTCTCTCTCTCTCTCTCTCTCTCTCTCTCTCTCTCACACGTCTTCATCGTCACCTGGTAGGAGTGGTGTTGTGTCCAGGTCTCCTTCGTCGACCATCTCTCGTCAGGCGGTGAAGGAGGGTAACAGGTTTCTCTAATCACCGATGCCGAATACGGAAGCTGCCACAATTGGTTCACTTGGTTGAGTGTGTGTGAGGACGATGATCTGGCCAGGTAGTTCACAACTTAATGATCTGATATAGGTGGAACTTTCCTCACCCCTTGAGTATAATAGTCTAGGTGATATTGGTTTGACCTTGTATAGAAGTGAACTAAGGTCAGGTTAGGTTAGGTTAAGGCCACAATACCGCCAAGTACAGAGTATTTTAGTGTATGCAAAAAACATTATGTACAAACTGAAATGAAACTTTGGTCACTAATGGGATAAATTAGTTACCGTTTCGTTATATTTAGATGAAGGTCCAAACTGCAATGATAAAGGTCAAGGCCACAGCGAGGGGTCAAGGCCACAGCGAGGGGTCAAGGTCACAGCGAGGGGTCAAGACAGGGTCGCTGACAACTCTCTGGTCACAGCATAAGTGAAAAATAAACCCATATAACAATTATTTACCGAAGAAGGACTACTGTATATTCCATTTATTTTTTAGCCTATTATTCGAGTCAGTTCAGCTTAACAAAACAGCTTCAGGTCAGTCCTTCAGGTACCAGAGAGAGCATAAGTAAACACAGCCACTACCGAACACATCAGCCAACACCCATAGAAAAGAAGCTCCCACAACAGGTGATTTTTTTCCCCAGGTGAGACAACAAACTCCCAAAAAGATCCCCACAGGTAGAATAATATCTTTCCATTGAGACTAAACCTAACCTAACCACACTTCGTTTACCTTCACTTAGCTTCTATTTAACTTAGAGGTTATAGACGTTATTGGTACATACAGTATCAGTTGGTTCGTCTTGTTGGTCATAGATTCACCTGGGATATACAAAAGGTCGCTGTACTAGGCAGGATCGAGCCATCTCAAGACCCGGCGGGGCTGTGTAAGACAACAATGGAACGTCCCGAGCACCAGTACACTAAGAGGATCTCATCGCAGTGGGCGGATTAAGACCCCTTTTTGGATGCTGAGTTACGATGCGTAAATCACTTGTCCTGAGCCATTTGCCAGGGGGAGAAGGGAGGGGGGGGAGGGACGATGACGATTTAAGTCACTTATATTTTGAGTTAATTATCTCTATACAAGCAACGTCGACGAGGAAGAATCCGGCGGTAATTTTTGCTATTCACTTTGCGTGTTTGTCCTCATCTAGAGTCTGCCATGGTGGGAAGATGTGGGGCGTAAATCGGGAGAGACTCTCACTGTGGCGTAAATCGGGGGAGATTCTCTCATTGTGGCGTAAATCGGGAAGAGATATACCCAAATGAAACATAAATCGGGGTAAGGACTTTCAAATATGTTGATGAATGCAGAGTCTGGCGCTTTGTTGATTTAAGAATATGCAGGTTTTAAGAGAGATTGTCTATGGTGCTCTCTCTCTCTCTCTCTCTCTCTCTCTCTCTCTCTCTCTCTCTCTCTCTCTCTCTCTCTCACCCTCTGTTTTCTCCCTCATTCTCTCCCCTCTCTCACCCTCACCTCTCTCCCTCACTCTCTCTCCTCCTTTCCCCCAACCCTCCTTGCATCTCTCTTCATTCCTCCCTTCCCTCTTCATTCCCTATACCTCTTTTTCTTCCCCTCACCCCCCCCCACCCCCTGCACCCCTCCTAACCACCTTCCCAACACTTCCCTCTTCTACCCCACTCTCTTACCACCCATACATACATACATACAAAGACAGACATACACCCCGCACTTGGACACACACACACACATACAGAACAAACACCCATCCCGACACAAAGACATACACCCCCCCCCCCACACACACACACACATGCCTCACACAACTACCAGGGAGATTATTGCTTCTCTTGTCTTGTCATGTCTCAAGAGAACACAAAGTAGAGCGGCTCCCTCCCTGACAATTGAACGTGTTGTATCGTCTAACGCACGTCTCTTCCCGCGGGTTCTGTGGCGTGCCGCGGCGGGGAGAAGGGCTCAAGCAACAAGCCGGAAACACAGTCAACAAACAGGAACACAAGCAACAAGCAAGAACACATCAGCAACAAACATGGGACCAGAACAAGGAACAAAAAAAAAACGCAAGGAACAAGCAGGAACAGGAACATATGTACAAGAATGCAGTAACACCAGGTAAAAGCAGCAAGCATTCAGGTAAGAAGTAGGAACATTCAAACAAGAAGTAGGAGCACCATTAAGCAGGAGCAGGAACACCCAAACAAGGAACACCATTAAGCAGGAACACTCAAACAAGAAGCAGGAACACCATTAAGCAGGAGCAGGAACACCCAAACAAGGAACAAGTAACACCATTAAGCAAGAACACTCAAGTAAGAAGCAGGAACATTCAAACAAGAACACCATCAAACAGAAGCAGCGATCACTCAAGCAAGCAAGAAACAGGAAGTCCCTCACAAAACAATAACAACTGCCTTCACTAACTCTCCCCACAGCTAAGAGGGAAAAAACCCACAAACAACAACAATAACATCACGAACCTTTTTGCTTGTTGTTTCCCCGACCATTTTTGCCCCATTTGATATTCTTCCTCTCATTATTTATTTCCCGTTGTGTTATTTTTTTCATTATTTTTTCCCTGACTGAGAATTTAATCCAGACACACACACACACACTCACTTACACACACACACACACACACACACACACACACACACACACACACCTAATTCCAAAGAGAACTAAATAAAACATTAACTTACATAACTCAGTAACAATAACAATATAATCTATCTGATGTAAAATAAGCCAATAGCTAATTAACAAACTACTAGTAATGAGCTGAGCTTCCTGAGAGACCCACATTAACAACGACAATAGGAGCTTCAGGCGCGGCGTTCCCTAGGGTCCTCGTGTCGACCTTGTGGCTCATGCTGGCTCCCTCGCTATTTACCGTCCGCCTCTCTCTGTTCTTCTCCCCTTTCTCCTATGTTTCGCCATCATTACCGCTGTTTTATCCT
>CAUDMG010000536.1:5777500-5812500 GCA_958450375.1 Homarus gammarus | reverse complement strand
ACCTGTCTCCCTCCCTCAGGTAGTTCCTCTCACCTGTCTCCCTCCCTCAGGTAGTTCCTCTCACCTGTCTGCCTCCCTCAGGTAGTTCCTCTCACCTGTCTCCCTCCCTCAGGTAGTTCCTCTCATCTGTCTCTCTCCCTCAGGTAGTTCCTCTCACCTGTCTCCCTCCCTCAGGTAGTTCCTCTCACCTGTCTCCCTCCCTCAGGTAGTTCCTCTCACCTGTCTCCCTCCCTCAGGTAGTTCCTCTCACCTGTCTGCCTCCCTCAGGTAGTTCCTCTCACCTGTCTGCCTCCCTCAGATAGTTCCTCTCACCTGTCTCCCTCCCTCAGGTAGTTCCTCTCACCTGTCTCCCTCCCTCAGGTAGTTCCTCTCATCTGTCTCCCTCCCTCAGGTAGTTCCTCTCACCTGTCTCTCTCCCTCAGGTAGTTCCTCTCACCTGTCTGCCTCCCTCAGGTAGTTCCTCTCACCTGTCTCTCCCTCAGGTAGTTCCTCTCACCTGTCTCCCTCCCTCAGGTAGTTCCTCTCACCTGTCTGCCTCCCTCAGGTAGTTCCTCTCACCTGTCTCCCTCCCTCAGGTAGTTCCTCTCACCTGTCTCCCTCCCTCAGGTAGTTCCTCTCACCTGTCTCCCTCCCTCAGGTAGTTCCTCTCACCTGTCTCCCTCCCTCAGGTAATTCCAATTACAACCGACAACTATCACCACCACTCACAACTACCACTACAACCACCCAACCAACACTACCAACAACCACCACTACTACCCCCAACCATCACTGTCCCGTTACCTCCTATCAACAACCAACACCACTACAACCTCTAACCATCCACCACCACTACTAACACCCACCATCAGCAGCCACTACTACCAATAACCACCATTACTAACAACCACCACCATTCTGAATCCCGTTAACAATTCCATATTGCAAAAAAAGAAAAAAAATTCTCCCCATCCAAATCCCTCAAATCCCCACCGTATCTGAGGATTTAATCAACTCTTAAACCACCCAAATTCTATTATCAAATCCTCGTTGAAAAATTCCCGATCTAACTCTCCAGCTTGGGATTGTATCAGGAATTTTTACCTTTGGATCAAGAGCGTCTGGTTGGTGGCGGGCGCGGTATAGGAAACCTGTTCTGGCCGCCTTGTTTGTACAAAGGATTATTGTCCCGACCAGAGCGACAAGAAAACGGTCTCCAGGCTAACCTTTGTCCACCATCGGCCCCGAGGATTCTTTATATATCCGCCGCCGCTGCTGCTGCTGTGTGCAACAAGTTCACCGTGAACGACACACTAGCGCCGCCCCCTGCACCTGGTGGAGGGTAGTGGAAGCTGTCATGTAAACAAGATGCTGCTGACATGGTGACGGGATGCAGAAACTGTTTCATGTAAATAGACACAAACACGACCTACTTTCCTACCCCCCCCCCCCCCCCATGGTGGTGAGATGTGGATGTCATTGTGTAAACAAGAATCTAAAGATCTCTGGTGGTGAGATGATGAAGCTATTGTGTAAACATATGCTAGCGCCTCTGGTGGAGAGATGTTGAACCTTTTAAACGTAAGAGGCAGGAGTTGTGTAATTTACAGAAACGACAAGACAAATTATAACAACAAGTACAATAATAACATTAGCAATAATAATAATAATAATAATAATAATAATAATAATAATAATAATAATACCTAAGCTGCAGTTGAAGTAAGTCACCTCTCACCTTCATCAGTACCGTGACCTTACCGTGACCTTAATGTGACCTTGACCCCGGATCCAAGCAGAAGCCTCAAAGGGTTGGTCATGGTAACTGTATGTTCGTCATACATGAACATGATACATCTCTCTATTACTGAGTTACACTACGGACAGCTTACATAGCTACGGACGATACGGACCATCCTACCCAAGCAGATACGAACGGCACGGACCAGAATCCACTCACGCGATCACGTTTACATAGGTGACAGTTTCATGACAGGTGGCATACATAAAGAGAGGGACACAAACAAAGGATAAGATTATAAAAATTATAATAATAAACACAATTTTATATTAATGTGACGATGTTACTAGATATGCGTGGTGGATGTTGTGTAAATATACATTAGCGCCGTTCCTGCCCCTGGTGGTGGGTGGTGGAGCTATAACACAAGAGATCTCAGCGCCCCTGGTGGTGGGTGGTGGAGCTATAACACAGAGATCTCAGCGCCCCTGGTGGTGAGTGGTGGAAACTATAACACAAGAGATCTCAGCTCCTCTGGTGGTGGGTGATGGAACTACAACTAAAAACAAATATTATCGTCATATGATATCATTCTAAAATTCTACCCCGCCTGAAATAACAAAAACAAGAATAAAAGTCTTATTTAGATGACATAACAGTTAATTATAAGAACTTAACTTTTCTTTGATGTCCTCGACCAGGTAACCTAACCTAACCTAACCTCCCAAAACACACATCAACCTCAACCTTTGTATTCGCTTGATTAATATAGACGGAGAATTGCAGGCTCCATACAAACACATTATAAAACCAAAAGACCTCGGGTTAAACCATTCACTCTAAACCTACCCTTTCTGGTTTACATCTCAATGGTTTAAATAGACCACGGTAATACAGTCTCGTTCAGAAATCAGTTTCAGTATTCTAAGAGAGAGAGAGAGAGAGAGAGAGAGAGAGAGAGAGAGAGAGAGATCACAAAAGAAGTCTCTCATCACGTATTCCTTTTTCTAACACGTCCAATCACAAAGAAGATATAGAGTACTCAGTAGTTCTGATTGGTTACTGGTGTTATGGAGAGAACTGTGTGTTTATGACGAAAAATAATGAGGGAGGGATCACTTGGTTGAGACACGTACAAAGAATCATACAGACGTAGTTTATAGGGAGTACTGCTACGACTACTACTACTACGACTACTAACAACAACAACAGCCACACAGTTAAGCAAAACAAACAAGTCAATTTGTAAATAAAATATAAAAATAAAAATATATTCTGGACAGCTTTAGTGAAACAGATTCATCTCTCGTGACAGATACAGATCCACCCGTCAACGTTGCCAGATGAGGTGAGATATTTTTCCCCCGTCAGTGTTACCAAATGGGGCGTCGTGCAGCTGATTAATTCTAGGTCAAGGTTCATTACTATGGTAAATAACTAACTCCCTGTATCCATGTTTAACCTCCGGCAGTTTAAAGCGATTTTAGGTCAGATGGGGTCCTCTCTCCTACTAGGCCTCAAGTCCTTATAGACCCCTAATGAACATACGTTACCACAACCACCACACAAAACACCCACTACCACAATCACCACACAACAAACACTCAGTAACACCAACATTACCACCACAAAACTACCACAACCACCACACAAAAGACCCACTACCACAATCACCACACAAAACCCACACAACAAACCCTCAGTAACACCAACATTACCACCACAAAACTACCACAACCACCACACAAACCACACTGCCACAAAAGAAGACTCGAAACCGCCTTGTCACGACCACAACAACAGACTCTGTAGACAAACGTGTGCCACAATGCTCACCGTTGTCTTTAGCGGGTGACTTTTTTTTTATATTTACCCAAAGTCGCTAAAGCTCTTGTTGGCTCTCTGTTGTTACCCTGTTTACGTGTTGGCTCTCTGTTGTTACCCTGTTTACGTGTTGGCTCTCTGTTGTTACCCTGTTTACGTGTTGGCTCTGTTGTTACCCTGTTTACGTGTTGGCTCTCTGTTGTTACCCTGTTTACGTGTTGGCTCTCTGTTGTTACCCTGTTTACGTGTTGGCTCTGTTGTTACCCTGTTTACGTGTTGGCTCTCTGTTGTTACCCTGTTTACGTGTTGGCTCTCTGTTGTTACCCTGTTTTACGTGTTGGCTCTCTGTTGTTACCCTGTTTACGTGTTGGCTCTGTTGTTACCCTGTTTACGTGTTGGCTCTCTGTTGTTACCCTGTTTACGTGTTGGCTCTCTGTTGTTACCCTGTTTACGTGTTGGCTCTCTGTTGTTACCCTGTTTACGTGTTGGCTCTCTGTTGTTACCCTGTTTACGTGTTGGCTCTCTGTTGTTACCCTGTTTACGTGTTGGCTCTCTGTTGTTACCCTGTTTACGTGTTGGCTCTCTGTTGTTACCCGTTTTAAAACAGACTCACGGATTGTTAGGGATTGCTTATTTGTGGATTGGGAGAGACAACAGGAGATTTGACCTTATTGTTGTGTGTGTGTGTGTAATATGTAAAACACACACATACATACACGCGCACACAAGACGCTGTTTCCTTAAGCATGATTTATGGTGATCTTTACTGGGTATTGGCGGGCCATGTTCCTCCAAGGGCCATTATTGTTGTCCTGTTGTTCCCCATCCATGGCTGCCAACCTTACACCCATGGCTGCCAACCTTACACCCATGGCTGCCAACCTCACACCCATGGCTGCCAACCTTACACCCATGGCTGCCAACCTCACACCCATGGCTACCAACCTCACACCCATGGCTGCCAACCTCACACCCACGGCTGCCAACCTCACACCCACGGCTGCCAACCTCACACCCAGGGCTACCAACCTCACACCCATGGCTGCCAACCTTACAACCATGGCTGCCAACCTCACAACCATGGCTGCCAACCTCACACCCATGGCTGCCAACCTCACACCCATGGCTGCCAACCTCACACCCATGGCTGCCAACCTTACAACCATGGCTGCCAACCTCACACCCATGGCTGCCAACCTCACACCCATGGCTGCCAACCTCACACCCATGGCTGCCAACCTCACACCCATGGCTACCAACCTCACACCCATGGCTGCCATCCTACCACACAGGGCTACCAACCTACCACACAAGGACACCATCCTACCACACAAGGACACCATCCTACCACACAGGGACACCATCCTACCACACAGGGACACCATCCTACCACACAGGGACACCATCCTACCACACAAGGACACCATCCTACCACACAAGGACACCATCCTACCACACAGGGACACCATCCTACCACACAGGGACACCATCCTACCACACAGGGACACCATCCTACCACACAAGGACACCATCCTACCACACAAGGACACCATCCTACCACACAAGGACACCATCCTACCACACAGGGACACCATCCTACCACACAGGGACACCATCCTACCACACAAGGACACCATCCTACCACACAAGGACACCATCCTACCACACAAGGACACCATCCTACCACACAAGGACACCATCCTACCACACAGGGACACCATCCTACCACACAAGGACACCATCCTACCACACAAGGACACCATCCTACCACACAAGGACACCATCCTACCACACAAGGACACCATCCTACCACACAAGGACACCATCCTACCACACAGGGCTAAGGTGAAATAAGTTGGGAGAGAGAGAGAGAGAGAGAGAGAGAGAGAGAGAGAGAGAGAGAGAGAGAGAGAGAGCTTTACACATCCCAAAAAGCGACACACACACACACACACACACACACACACACACACACACACATAGTAACAAAGAGTGACTGACCTCAGAATGACATCACTGTAGTCGTGTGGTCACTGACAACTCTACACCACCACCACACCCCGCCACACTATACGTTACCACACCCCACCACACCCCGCCACACTATACGTTACCACACCCCACCACACCCCGCCACACTATACGTTACCACACCCCACCACACCCCGCCACACTATACGTTACCACACCCCACCACACCCCGCCACACTATACAGTACGTTACCACACCCCACCACACCCCGCCACACTATACGTTACCACACCCCACCACACCCCGCCACACTATACGTTACCACACCCCACCACACCCCGCCACACTATACGTTACCACACCCCACCACACCCCGCCACACTATACGTTACCACACCACACCCACCACACCCCGCCACACTATACGTTACCACACCCCACCACACCCCGCCACACTATACGTTACCACACCCCACCACACCCCGCCACACTATACGTTACCACACCCCACCACACCCCGCCACACTATACGTTACCACACCCCACCACACCCCGCCACACTATACGTTACCACACCCCACCACACCCCGCCACACTGTACGTTACCACACCCCACCACACACCCCGCCACACTATACGTTACCACACCCCACCACACCCCGCCACACTATACGTTACCACACCCCACCACACCCCGCCACACTATACGTTACCACACCCCACCACACCCCGCCACACTATACGTTACCACACCCCACCACACCCCGCCACACTATACGTTACCACACCCCACCACACCCCGCCACACTATACGTTACCACACCCCACCACACCCCGCCACACTATACGTTACCACACCCCACCACACCCCTCTCTCCTTACCTCCAACACCCCACTGTAGCCTCGACCACATCAACACCCTCCACATTACGATACTTATCCACCCTCCACCACACCACCACCACCACCACACACCACACCACCACCACACACCACACCACCACCACACACCACACCACCACCACCCTCCACCACTACACCACCATCACACCACCGCCACCCTCCACCACACCACCACCACCACCACACCACCACCACCACTACACCACCACACCACCACCACCACACACCACACCACCACCACCACCACCACCCACCACACCACCACCACATCACTACCACACCACCACACACCACACCACCACCACCACCACACACCACACCACCACCACATCACTACCACACACCACACCACCACACACCACACCACCACCACACACCATCACCACCACCACCACACACCACCACCACCACCCTCCACCACACCACCACCACCACACCCCGCCACACTATACGTTACCACACCCCACCACACCCCGCCACACTATACGTTACCACACCCCACCACACCCCTCTCTCCTTACCTCCAACACCCCGCTGTAGCCTCGACCACATCAACACCCTCCACATTACGATACTTATACACCCTCCACATTACGATACTTTTCCACCCTCCACCACCACCACACCACCACCACACGCCATCACCACCACCACCACACACCATACCACCACCACACACCATCACCACCACCACCACACACCACACCACCACCACACACCATCACCACCACCACCACACACCACACCACCACCACACACCACTTCATCACCACCACCACCACACACCACACCACACACCACTGTAACCCTTTGATCCTCCCCAGTGAGCCAGCTCCCACGTACACAGAGATTGAAGCACCACGTACAGAATGCCACCCCCCCCCCCCCTAACACACCCCAGTACTTACAACTCTTCATTTTTACCTTAAAATACAAAACAAGATAGAAGGGGAAGTCGTGTGCACAAAGATGAGAGCCCCATCTACTCTTTGAGGCCCAACGAGGCGTAATGGTAGTTACGTGGGGAACTGCTTGTTAGTTAGGTTAGTTACATCTGGGACGGTTTCTTAGGGTGGTTAGTCTCGTAACTGCTGGATAAGAGGAAGGAGTAGTTAGTTATGTGTGTGTGTGGAACTACTTGTTAACGAGAACGATTTGGTAATTAGTCAGAGAAATGCTTGTTAGCGATATAGCCACATTTGAAACTGCTTGTTAATGTGGTAGTTACATCTAAGGCTGCTCGTTGGGAAGTTAGTCGTGCTTGGAACTGCCTGTTTGTTTACGAGGTGATTACGTTAAGAACTGCTTGTTAAGGTCGTAACTACTAACAATAAGTTTTAGAGCGTAATTCATGTAAATATTTACTGCATCTGAGGAGGAGGGTGAAGGAAGAAGAGGGTGAAGGAGGAGGGTGAAGGAGGAGGGTGAAGGAAGAAGAGGGTGAAGGGGAGAAAGGAGGAGGAGGAGAGTTGGATGAAGGAATGCGTTGCAGGAGGGTGAAGGAGGAGGGTGAAGGAGAAACACGACCCACCACCTTCAGGAGTGTCTGGAAGGGCGTGACTGAGTGCCGTCCGTGTGACAAAGACCGCGAGGAGGAGGAGGAGGAGGAGGAGGAGGTGGAAGTGGTAGTGGTGGTGGGGAAGAAAGGAAGGTTGGTAGAAAAGGAAGAGAAGAAGAAGGAAGAGGGAGAGGAAGAAAAACAAGAAGAAGAAGAAGAAGAGAAGGGGGAGAAGCAACATCCTCCTATGCTTCTTCTTCTTCCACCTCCTCTTCCTCCTTCCTCTCTTCCTCCTCTCTCAACATTACATCCTCCCTTTCTTTCCTTCCTTCTCTTCCTTCTCCTCCTCCTCCTCCACCCAGCAGTAACACCCCCCTCTTCCCTCCTCCTCTCCTACCACGACATTCTCCCCTCCCTTTCCTTATCCCCCCTTCCTTCCACCTTCCCTTCCTCCCTCCCCCTCTCTTCTCCCTCCTCCTCATCCTCCTCTCCTTCCCTTTCTCCTGGTCTCCCTCCCTCCCTCTTCTCTCCCTCCCTCTCTTCTCTCCCTCCCTCTCTTCTCTTCTCTCCCTCCCCTTCCTTCCTTCCTTCCTTCCTTTCCTCCCTCTCTCCTGGTCTCCCACAAGGCCACTCACTACAAGGTGGTGTGTGAGGTCCTACACTGTTTATACCTCTCACTACACGTCACCATAAAGGAATCAATTGAGCGTCTCTCTCCCGTTGGCGTATCCGTGCGTAGCTAATCTCTCTCTCTCTCTCTCTCTCTCTCTCTCTCTCTCTCTCTCTCTCTCTCGTACTATTTTTTTTCATACGGTTAGTGCCTATATCCAGACAGACAGACAGACAGACAGACAGACACACAGACACACAGACAGTACAGGACAGAAAAAGACAGATATATAAAAACAAAAGACAGGCATGACACGATAGGAAGAGACAGTCAGGCAAAGAGTATAAACAGGACAGGACAGGACAGGACAGGACAGGACAGGGCAGGGCAGGACAGGACAGGACAGGGCAGGACAGGACAGGGCAGGACAGGACAGGACAGGACAGGACAGGACAGGATAGGGATGACTAAAGGTAATTGTTGTCCTCACTAAGGTAAAGACTCCGGTGCCATTGTCCTCATTATCCTGTTGCTGTGTCCACTTTTTTCCTCCCTTCTCTCTCTCTTTGTCTGTCTGTCTCTCTGTCCGTCCGTGTCTCTGTCACTCTCATACACACACACTCTGTCTCTGTCTGTCTGATATACTCTCTGTCTGTCTATCTTTCTGTCTGTCTGTCTAATATACTCTCTGTCTGTTTGTCTGTCTCTCTTTCTCTGTCTGGGAAGGAATGGGGAGGGGGGAATGCGAGATATGTGAAGGGGAGGAAGGGGGAGGGGAGGGAAGGAATGGGAAGGGGAGGAAGGGGGGAAGGGAAGGAATGGGGAGGGTAGGAAGGGGAATGGGGAGGGAAGGAATGGGGAGGGGAGGAATGGGGAGGGTAGGAAGGGGAATGGGAAGGGGAGGAAGAGGGTGGGGAGGAAGGGGAGGTTTCCGAAATTGGGATTCATGGCAGTGTGAAAATTGTTTTGACCGTTGAGGCTAAAGACTGGTTGACTGGTCTTCTTTACTGTTAACTGGTGGTAGTGGTGGTAGATGGTGGTAGGTGGTGGTAGTGGTGGTGGTTGGTGGTGGTAGATGGTGGCAGGTGGTGGTAGGTGGTGGTGGTTGGTGGTGGTAGGTGGTGGTAGGTGGTGGTGGTTGGTGGTAGTTGTTGGTGGTTGTTGTGGTAGTGGCGAAGGAAAAGTATTGGATACATTTCGATACACATCTCTCTCTCTCTCTCTCTCTCTCTCTCTCTCTCAGCTCACCATCGTCTGGGTTTTATACATGATGTCATTTAATACTAAGCAGTTCACGAGAGAGGTCTGAGAACAGGTCATTTATGTCCCCTCCCTCTCATCTTCCCCCCTCCTACCGTAGACACACCCCCCCCCCCCTCCTCTCCATCACTGCTGCGGGTCAAGATAATGTGATACTGTGTGTTGTCGTGTGAGGATCTGATCACCTGGAAGGAGTTTAACGCATTCCTTGTGAGTTTGTCTTTTGTTTGTGAGAGGGAGAGGGTGAGGGAGGGAGAGGGAGAGGGAGGGAGAGGGTGAGGGAGAGGAAGGGTGAGAGAGATGGAGGTATGTGTTAATGAGAGAGAGAGAGAGAGAGAGAGAGAGAGAGAGAGATTAGCCAATTCATGCATTATAACTTCAGAGACTCTACACACACACACACTAGTTCGTTACAGTTGAACCCAAATAAATAATCTACCAACGTTTATTACCATTTTCTATCTTTTATTTCTTTTCATTCATTCGTAACCTCATTCTCCTCACTTCTCTATATTAACATCTTTAGTCTACATAATCCTCACCAGATGTGTCTATTTGTTGATACCAGCGGTGGAATGACGGCTGGGGGGGGGGAGGAGGGGGAGGGAGGGGTGAGGGGCGAGGGGTGTGGGGGAAGGGGTAGGAGGAAATATAAGAAGGAAGGAGTAAAATAAAAATGTTAAAAAATATAAAAAAAAGACAAAATAGCATCGCCACAAAGGAGTTTCCACCACTAGTTGTACACTCGGGTAGGCCTAAAATATAGATGTAAGTATCTAAGCAGGCAGAACAAATAGGATTGAACACTGCGGGGGCCTTATGACAAATAGGATTGAAGGCCACGCACCTTTTCCCGTGAATAGAGAGAGAGAGAGAGAGAGAAAAGACACGTAGAGAAAGAGAGAGAGAGAGAATGTGAGTGAATGAGTTTGAGGTGGTGATAGGGTGAAACGGGTGGCTTAGAGAGAGAGAGAGAGAGAGAGAGAGAGAGAGAGAGAGAGAGAGAGAGAGGCACCACCACTACCACCACCACCTCCTGGTTGTAGTGTGTCACATTAGATTCTTCTACATAGAATTAAAACCTTATCCCCCCCTTCCCTTCCCCCCTCCCACACCCCCTTACCCCTACCCCTACCTCCTCCCTCCCCCCTTCTCCTTTCGGTTGCACACACAGGTTATGGTAATGCGATTAAGCTGCTGGGAATATAGACTCGGGAACGACAAGAAACAGCTGGGTCGACCTCCTCTGCACACCCCACCCAACCCTCCTCCCCCCTCTCTCCCCTCCCCCACCCCCTCTCCCCTCCCCCTCCCCCTCTCCCCTCCCCCTCACCTCTCCCCTTCCTTAAAAGTCGGCTTGATTGAGTGCAATATGAGATAGAGACGACGGGGATGTGAGTTTCCATGAAGAAATTGACCGGAATGGGAAGGGGTTGACAGCGAGAAAATGCGTCATCTTAGTAATTGGTGAGAATATAGGGAGAGGGGGGGAGGAAGGGAGAGGGGGAAGGGAGAGGAGAGAGAGAGAGAGGGGGAAGGGAGAGGGGGAGGGAGAGGGGGAGAGGGAGGGGGGGGAGAGGGAGAGAGAGAGAGAGAGAATATATTCACCTTTTGAAAGTTAGAAAATAATCATCTTCTGTAAATTAGTTAAACATAAACAAAATAATGGAGGTATTCTTACAGTACACACACACACACACACACACACGTACACACACACACACACACAGTACCGGGAAGGAGTGTGTACCGGGATACCAGTCATTAGCGTCAACAGGTACGACTGGTTGTGACCGGGAGCCAAATCAACTGAGAGAGGACACAAGAGGAGGGGGGGGGGACCTGCCAAGAGAAGACCCCTGTCTCACCTGACGTATGGACGGACAGACAGACAGATAGACAGAAGAGACAGACAGACAGACAGACGACAAAAAAATAATTAATGAATAAACAAAAATTACCAATAGATAAATAAACAAATATAAAAGTTACAAATAAAAGAAAACAAACGATTAAATAAACAAACAAATAAACACAAAATAATTGATTAAAAAAACATTATTATTTAAGATGTTTTTGTTGTTGTTTTTTTATATATTTAATTGAAAAAAAATAAAAAAAACATCGCTATTAAGACATTTCAGTAATTTAAGTTAGTTAATTTGTTTGAATTTATTTAATGCTCTTAGACTAAATTAAAAAAGGTATTAATTAGGTACCAAATATCTTTTCTTTCTAGTTTAAATGGGAGGAAGGGAGGGGAGATGGAAGGGGAAGTGAGGATGGGGGAAGGGGATAGGGAGGGGTGGAGGGAGAGGAAGAGGGAGGGGAGGGGTTGTCTATGTTACGATAACCCCCTCACTCTACATCTCCCCCCTTCGATACCTACCTTATCCCCCCCTCCACATCCTCCCCCCACATCCCCACCACGACTTACCTTCCTCCACTCCCCAACACCTCCTTCTACACCCCCTATCTACCATCCATTCTTCCATATCTCCACTCCACTCCACATCCCCCTCCTCCACACCCCCACACCCCTCCTCCACACCCCCACACCCCTCCTCCACACCCCCACACCCCTCCTCCACACCCCACACCCCTCCTCCACACTCCCACACCCCTCCTCCACACCCCTCACCGTATTCCTCACTCAACAGACAATTAAAACGAGACACCGATACCAATCCTCAGGGGCCAATTGACTGGGTGCAAGAAGGTGTCGCCTCAGAGCTAAGAATAGAGAGAGCTAAGCACCCCAGTAAACAAAGCGGGTATTGAAGTGACGGTGTGACCTTTGCACTTTTAGCGTGACCTTTGTAGTGACCTTTGTACTTGACACCTGGCCACCATCTTGAGGGCGTGGGGCTACTCCCTCTCCAACACTACACAAGCTCCCTCTTGTGGGCTCGTACTTAAAGCTGTATTCACTTCACATTTGGGGGGGTGTTGTGTGTGTGTGTGTGTGTGTGTGTGTGTGTGTGTGTGTGTGTGTTGGGTGTGCGAGTGTGTGTGTGGGGTGTGTATTGGGTGTTGGGTGTGCGAGTGTGTATGTGTGTGTGTGTGTGTGTGTTCGGATGTGGACTGTAAATGTGTGTCTGTGTATGTGTGTGTATGTGTGTGTGTGTGTGTGTGTGTGTGTGTGCATCTCTTCAGTTATCTCTCTGTCTACTAAAAACAATATTGCCTTAGTAAAGGAAAGTAAAATTATAGTTCTTCACATATTCACACAAGTTTATTACACACACACACAAAAAAAAAATACAAATGGGTAATATCAGTTACTTTATTGCCAGTGATATGAAATAATAATAATAATATTCCTGAATTATTTACGGTATTTTTTTTTATTTAATGTAAGGAAATTATTATTGTTTATAAGTGAGGGTGAATATTGACTCTCTCTCTCTCTCTCTCTCTCAAGAGTCACTAACCCCCCCCCCCCCCTCACACATAAACTGCTTCACTAATCTCTATATCACAGGAGACAATATTGTACCACCATAAATCTTCCATTGTTCACTATTCCACAAACTCACTAAATCGTCACATCTAACTATTTAGCTTAAAATACCTTAAAACACGCGGACCACCCAATGTGTGTGTGTGTAAGTGTGACGTTGAGAGGCCAGTCACACTGCTAACTTCCCCTCACCCTTCCCTTCACTCTTCTCTTCCCCTCACTCTTCTCTTCCCCTCACTCCTCCCTTCCCCTCACCCTTCCCTTCACTCTTCTCTTCCCTCACCCTTCCCTTCCCCTCACTCTTCTCTTCCCCTCACTCCTCCCTTCCCCTCACCCTTCCCCTTACCCTTCCCTTCACTCTTCTCTTCCCCTCAACCTACCCATCCCCTCACTCCTCCCTTCCCCTCACCCTTTCCTTCCCCTCACCCTTCCCTTCACTCTTCTCTTCCCCTCACTCCTCCCTGCCCCTCACTCCACCCTTCCCCTTCCCTCACCCTTCCCTTCCCTCACCCTTCCCTCACTCCACCCTTCCCCTCCCCTCACCCTTCCCTTCCCTCACCCTTCCCTCACTCCACCCTTCCCCTCCCCTCACCCTTCCCTTCCCTCACCCTTCCCTCACTCCACCCTTCCCCTCCCCTCACCCTATCCTTCCCCTCACCCTTCCCTTCCCCTCACCCTTCCCCTCACTCTGCCCTTACTATTACTACCATCATTACTCCCCATACTTCACGATATAACCAGTGTTACATAGCCTTCCCTAAACCTTAATTATAAACATTATCAAACACCTGGTGAAGTTAGTTAGTACCAGCACCACCACAACCTCCCAGGGGCGTGTCTCTTTGGCTCTACATCAGGTAAATTTGACAATGTGTGTGTGTGTGTGTGTGTGTGTGTGTGTGTGTGTGTGTGTGTTACTACCCAACACACTCACACCAACTCCTTCAAGAATACTACTTAACCTGTACACACCTTTTTCACCTGCAATCAACAATAAGTCTTAATAATTTGCACACCTGAGGGCTAATTAACCTTCCTGTCCACCCTTACTGACACCATTTAGGAATAGTGTAAATAAAACTCTTTTATTAATTATCAAATGTATGAAGACGTATGCTAATTAACTATACCATTTTAAAACAAGATTAATGTATGTCTTTCTGGTATATTAAAATCTATGAAAAGTAATTGGCATTTTGAGAATTTTAAATATATTTGGGAAGAAATTAATCCAACGTAAACATCTCCCAAAGTTTTTAAAATTAAGGAAATTATTTGATAGATAAAATGTACGATGATTTTAAACGGTAATTTTTATCTATCAAGGAAAATAATTTATTATAATTTTATGGAAAGTTGGAGAATTATTTGAGAATTTATCAAGAGTTGTGAATATAATTTTGGTCAACTTTTCCAAATTTATGAAAAAGTCTGGGGACATAAAGGGGAGAATATATCATCCTGACGCAAATAAATAATTTTAACACTGGGGAAAAAATCTCACGTAAGTTTATATTATATAAGAGAATTAACTTACACTCAAGAGAAAAAAATCGTGAGGTGTTTTATTTCATTGAACGTGTGATAATTCATAAGAAAACTCGTAAACTTCTTATCATATAGTTAAAGAAATTCATAAATAAAATATATCGTAAAAAAATATCGTAAAACCGAACATAAGATATCGTTAACAGAAACTCCACACGTCAAAAAATACTCATAAATTAAATGCTTCCCTAACATACACATATTAACATAACTCAAGAATTTATCTAGTCTTTCCTTAATCCTAAAATACACAACAACACTTACAGAACAACGACAGTCATACAAACACACACACACACACACACACACACACACACACACACACACACACACACACACACACACACACACACACACACACACACAGACACACACACCCCAAAAAACCAAGGAAATTGCTCAACTTATATGATACAACACAACACAAAAACACAGACGACAATGAGTCAACAGGGCGACGAGCTTTAGTACACACAGGGCAAAACAGACGCCAAATTATGCGTTTCTCGTTCACTCTGGCGTGGCGACCGACCTAGTGTTAGTCGCCGCTGCCTCACGGAAATTATGGTATTAAAGCATCTTCTATTTATCTGACAGAAGCGAATTTCTCGGTAGAATTAGTCTCTCTCCACCAAGCCTTGTTTATAGGGTGTCTCGGAAAAAAATATCCCATGTTGCCTCCCTCCCTCCCTCTCTCCCTCCAACTCACAGTGTCTCAGGGAGCAGGCAGAGGCAGGGAAGGAGGAAGGGAGCAGGCAGAGAGGCAGGGAAGGAGGAAGGGAGCAGTCAGGGAACAGGCAAGGAGGAAGGGAGACAGGGACATTATCCTGCTACACACTATATAATGCCAGTCCATCATGCCACCAGATGTGTGATAATTTAAAGACATTGGGACGGAGACGATGGTGTGGTTTGGTCAATGTCTTGTGGTTTACTGATCTGTCTGCTGGATGTCTTTCTTAGTGAGGGTTTTTTTTTATGTATTGTTAATGTTTTAGGTTTTTATAGTTATGGATTTTATTTTACACCCCCCTCCCCCCCCCCACAAAAAATTACGAAATTTAATAATAATAATAATAATAATAATAAAACAATTAAAATAACACAAAAAACCTACAATTTATATACCATCATTATATCATTTTATCTTCATATTAAACAAAAAATAAAAATCACTCGAAAAAACAAAAAAAAATAAAAAAAACAAGCAAAAATAAACAAATTAACAAAAACAAATACCTAAACCACACAATACATAAACCACCATCACCACATTATTTTATCTCCCTATTCGAAAAACAAAATTTACATACGAAAAAAAAATAAATAAAATACTCGGAGAAAGTCAGGAGCGGTAAGAGTCATCGGGGAGGCGAGAAAACTCCGGCTTGGGGCTCACTAAGTCAACACTCCCTTAATGAAACATTGCCTCCTCAGCACAGCCATTTACCTTATATTTGTATACAGTGAAAATCTAATGACCGACGCCTCACCTGGAGTTCTGACGCAAATATTGGCTATGGAGAGTGACTGAGAGGGAGAGAGAGGGAGGGAGAGGGAGGGAGAGGGAGGGAGAGTGGGTTGAGGATGATGAGGAGGTGGAGGAGGGTAGGAGAGGATGGAAGAGAAGGAGGAGGAAGAGGAGGAGCAGGAAGAGTAGATGTAAATATGAGACGAATTATACTACACTTCGATTAGTGTAGACGGAAGTAGATACAGGTGAGATACTAAGTAGATAAGAAGTAGATAAAGATACTTTCTACCTGACACTAAAGGATACATTCAGATTATATTAAAAAAACAATAGCAGGGAAATTATCTAGAAAGTTACAATGTGTATTTTATCTTTCACACATCTCTGTCTCTCACACCTTTACCACTCTCCCTCTAGCACCTCCCACACGCCTCTCCCACACACACACACAGCCTCAATCAGCTACCGAGGTGTAGGGAGGCGATGAAAGCAAACAGAATACTTGAGGGATAACCGCCCCAAGCACCACCACCTCAAACACAAGCACAAATATAGAACCCCCCTTCCCCTCCACACCCCCCTCCCTACCTCCCCCCTCTCGAAAAAATCGCTAGTACAACCCCCCGCTCAAGCAGTAATCCAGCCTACCCCTAAAGTACAAGCACAAGTCCTCTCGAGTACTATTTTTTTAAGTCCCACTCAAGCACAAGCACATTCCCACTCAAGTACTAACTTAGCCCCTTTATGTACAAGCATAGTCTAGAGTAAGAAGACAGACAGCCCCCATCACAAGCACAGATCTCTTGAGCTTCCTCCATTCCCTTTCCCCGCACTTTTCCACACCATTTCCCACCCATTTTCCACGTCCCTTTTCTACTCTTAATTCCTTTCTTACCCCTTTCACACGACCGTTTTATAAGCGACTCACAACCATACACACACACACGTCATCATGAACCAATCCACGGTCAGTCCAACCAACCCACAACCACGGTACAACCTCCTCTAACCAACCCACAACCACGATACAACCTCCTCTAACCAACCCACAACCACGATACAACCTCCTCTAACCAACCCACAACCACGATACAACCTCCTCTAACCAACCCACAACCACGATACAACCTCCTCTAACCAACCCACAACCACGATACAACCTCCTCTAACCAACCCACAACCACGATGCAACCTCCTCTAACCATCCCACAACCACGATACAACCTCCTCTAACCAACCCACAACCACGATACAACCTCCTCTAACCAACCCACAACCACGATACAACCTACTCTAACCAACCCACAACCACGATACAACCTACTAACCAACCCACAACCACGATACAACCTCCTAACCAACCCACAACCACGATACAACCTACTAACCAACCCACAACCACGATACAACCTCCTCTAACCAACCCACAACCACGATACAACCTCCTCTAACCAACCCACAACCACGATACAACCTCCTCTAACCAACCCACAACCACGATACAACCTCCTCTAACACCCACACCACGATACAACTACTAACCAACCCACAACCACGATACAACCTCCTCTAACCAACCCACAACCACGATACAACCTACTAACCAACCCACAACCACGATACAACCTCCTCTAACCAACCCACAACCACCATACAACCTCCTCTAACCAACCCACAACCACGATACAACCTCCTCTAACCAACCCACAACCACGATACAACCTCCTCTAACCAACCCACAACCACGATACAACCTCCTCTAACCAACCCACAACCATTCCTTCCCACACCCTCACACATTTCCTTACTCACTTCCCTCTTCTTCTACCTACCTTCCGCCCTTCTCCTTTCCTCACCCACATCCTCCTTCCTTCCCTCTCACCCGCCCTCCATCTACACCTTCCCTCCCACATCCTCACCCTCCCTCTCAGCCCAGGTACAACATACACACCTTTACCTTCGCCATCAACCATCTCGTATATAAGCTCCTGATGGCCGGGTCGCTACTGCCTTCACCCTCAACGTCCCTGCGTCCTGGCCTAGAAATATATATCATACGAAGGTCTTCATAGATATAAATATGACCAATTGATCCCTGGCCTCCCACCTATACTCGCCCGCCTGACCTCCCTACCTGGCCTGACCTCCCTCCCTCCCTACCTGACTTCTCTCCTGGCCTGACCTCCCTCCTTGATCTGCCTGAGGTACTTCCCTTCTTTCTTCTACCTTTCCATCCTATGTCCTTCACCTCCTCTTCCCTCATTTCCTTCTTATTTCCATCTTCATCTCCCTCCCTCCCTCCCTCCCACCCTCCCTCTCTCCTTCCTTCACCCCCCTTCACCTCTCCCTCCCTCCCTCCCACCGTAACCCCCCTTTCCCGAAATGCCCTCAAAACCACAAGTAGGGGGAGGGGGGGAAGGAGGGGGGAGGGGGAAGGAGGGGGGAGGAGGGAAGGAAGGGAGGGGGGAAGGAATATATTGGAAGGGAAAAGAGCATGATATTATGAACCGTGTTTTTGGGGTGTGTGTTACGATCGCGTTTTATACACGGCACGGGACGGGTTTTATCCACGTCTTGGGGCGCTTTAGCAATACTCACCCGCCGTCTTTTACATGTCAAATGTATTTTCCTAATCGTTGGACGGCGTATTTGGTCGCGGTAGGTGGTGGAAGAGGGGCAGGAAGGGTGGAAGAGGGGCAGGAAGGGTGAAAGAGGGGGGAGAGAGAGAGTAGTGGAAGAGGGGGTAGGGAATGGTGGAAGAGGGGGTAGGGAGTGGTGGAAGAGGGGGTAGGGAGTGGTGGAAGAGGGGGTAGGTTAGGGTTGATGAATAGGGGGAGGGGAAGGTGGATAGGTGGTTGAGGGACTTGGTAAGAGGGAGAGGTCAAGTGGATGAGGGTGTAGGTGAAATAGGTGGAATAGTATCTGGAAGAGAGGGGTGTAAATGGGTGAGAGGTGTTAGGTAGATAAGGTAGGGATAGGTGGAAGGGGTATGATGTGGAAGGGGTGAATGGATGGGAGGGGTAGCTGTGTGCCCATCAATAGGAAAAACATGACAACAATTGAGAGTTAATAATCCCTATGATTATATAAGATAACAGGTAATCGATCTAATTAAGACCAGGTAATATAATCTACCTTCCCCATGTCCTTTCTTAATCTAATTACTACCTGAGAACACTAATCTACACATACCCATTTCCAGGACCTATGACCCATTGCCACATATCTAAAAACCTGGCGACATGACCCATTTCCACAGATATATATATTTAGACTATAGGTACATATCCCCAAATTAACCAACACCCATGTCCTATATGTCCAAAGTAACGTTTCCTTAAATGTCTTGTTACTCTCACTACCATCACTACTACCCATCACCACCACGACACCATCACTACTACCCATCGCCACACCTACCCATCACCACCACGACTACCCATCACCACACCTACCCATCACCACACCTACCCATCACCACCACGACTACCCATCACCACACCTACCCATTATCACCACACCTACCCATCACCACACCTACCCATCACCACCATCACTACCCACTTGACCACGGGGCGTCCATCAAGCATTATGATAATATCGGGGGATGTTGAGGAAGGGCGTCTGACGATCTCTGAGGGACACTCGCCGGAGATGAGGACGCAAGAGATGCTGATCCAAGGATTATATGGCCAGGCATCAGCATATACCACGAGTGATAGCGACCTACCTTACTTGGCCTGATGTGTGTGTGTGAGTGTGTGTGTGTGTGTGTGTGTGTGTGTGAGTGTGTGTGTGTGTGTCGGGTATGAGTCACAGGAGATTATATATATATTAAATAGGATAAAATCAACAGCAACTAATACGGATATAGATCATCAAAATTGTAACATACACACACACACACACACACACACACACACACACACACACACACACACCTTACATCCGAGGGTATCTGGGTATGTCACATGGTATTTTCTTATCTCTACCCTAAATTACAAGATCACCCCCCCCCCCCAGCCCTACGTGGACCCTCTTACTGCACTATGTTATTCCTTCGTCACCTAACCTAACCTAACCTAACCTATTCTCAACATCCTGGTCCTTAGTCTTCAGTGGCCGTGTTGTTAAGCCGGATATGGTACAGTCACGTCGATATTTTTAGTATTTAACATATTTATATAAAGTATTTAAACATTTATCGGGTGAATTAATTCTAGTGAGTGTTTAGGAAAGGTATTAGAAAATATAGATACCGTAAATTGGGATAGTGTGTGTGTGTGTGTGTGTGTGTGTGTGTGTGTCAATCTCCAGATCCGTCATATCATTGGGTCTGTCCACGAACTTACGAACGATAATTTTCATACGATCGGTGACGCAAAATTCACTGGGAAATAATAAACATCGAACAAAAACACCTCACACACCCCACACACACCCCCCACACCCCACACCCAGACCCACACCCACCCCACACACCCCCCACACCCACACGTGAAAATGTTACATACAAATACCTTTAAACACAAATAATAATAATAATAATAATAATAATAATAATAATAATAACAACAACAGTTTGTCCCCCTTGACGAGCAGAATAACCTCCTCATTTTGACAATAAAACTCGTGTATGTAGACCACTCAAGAGGGGAAGGAGAGGGGGGGAGTGGGGAAGGGTGAGGGAGGGTGTGAGAGGGATGAGGGAGGGTGAGAGAGAGGTGAGGGAGGGTGTGAGAGGGATGAGGGAGGAAAACCAACACAAAACACCTCTCTTTCTCCCTCTCCTCCTCTCGTTTTCTCTCCCTTCCTCCCTCTCATCCCTCCCTCCCTACCTCTTCCTCGCCTTCCATAAATTCCAAACCTGAGACAGAAGATCTGGGCTTCCCTTAAGGGCCAAATTACAAGGCGTGGCAGCGTATCCTTGGACCTTACGATCCTCCCACACGATGCTTCCTACTCCCTCACTCACCCCAACCTACAAGGACATCTCCCCCCCCCTCCCTCCCCTCCTCTCCCCCCTCCCTCCCCTCCTCTCCCCCCTCCCTCCCCTCCCCCCCTCCTCTCCCCCCTTCGGAATATATACTCATTTCTATCGGTCAGTTTTTCGTTTATTTTACTTGTGGTTATTCTCTCCGCGTCACTGGTGGAGGAGGGGAGGAGGGGGGGATGTGTCCAGTCAGGGGAGCTATTGAGAGGGAGGTGGGGGTGAGGGAGGTGGGGGTGAGGGAGGTGGGGGTGAGGGAGGTGGGAGGTGGGGGTGAGGGAGGTGGGGGATGAGGGAGGTGGGGGTGAGGGAGGTGGGGGTGAGAGAAGTGGGAGGTGAAGGAGGTGTGGTAGGAGGGAGGTGGAGGAGGGGATAACGGGAGAAGGGAGTAAACGAGGAGGGGAGAATAAAATATGAAAAGAGGAAGATGAAAGGAATATCTTAACACCATCTTAACAATATCTTAGCTTCACTTCACAAGGAGATCAACACGACACAACCATCGACCTCCTCAGTACAACAAACAATGAATAAATACCTCAAACGTTCTAAATGACTCACCTATTCATCAGTTACGTCATACATAAATACACACTGAAGACGCAGGTGTAAGGTCACGCAGGTGTAAGGTCACGCAGGTGTAAGGTCACGCAGGTGTAAGGTCACGCAGGTGTAAGGTAACGCAGGTGTAAGGTCACGCAGGTGAAAGGTCACGCAGGTGTAAGGTAACGCAGGTGTAAGTTCACGCAGGTGTAAGGTCACGCAGGTGTAAAGTCACGCTGGTGTAAAGTCACTTAATTAATCTTGTTTACATGAGGTGTTGAGGGAGGACCTACCTGTTCCAATGGATTCCTCTTCTTCTTCCTGTAGTTGGTAGGACTCGTTAAAACCTGGCCACACCTGTAGTCACCTGGCCACACCTGTAGTCACCTGGCCACACCTGTAGTCACCTGGCCACACCTGTAGTCACCACCACAGCCAGGTTCTGAAATAAGGTTATAATTGGTAATTATTTTATCTATTACCAACCACCATCTTTATCATCCACTCTTCCTCTAACATATTTCTCCCCTTCCTTCCTTCCTTCCTTCCTCTTCTCTACCCTCCCTCTATCTGAAACCCTTTCCCTTCTTTCTTCCCCCTACCTACTTCCTTACACCCCCTTCCCTTACCACACCCCCTCTCTCCCTCCCCTCCCTTACCCCCTTCTGTCCACCTCCCCCCCTTTCTTCTTTGCCCCCCCCCACCTCCTTCTCTACTCCTCCCCCTGGTAGTGGCCACTTAGCCCTGATGGAATAAAGAATTGAGAGGGAGAGGGTAGGAGGGGGAGATGGAGAGGAATGGAGGAGGAGGAGAGAGGGAGGGGGTGTTGGAGGTCCCTGGAGGTGTGACTGCCCTCTGGTGGCTGCCTCAACGACCTCCTCCTGATGCCTAGATGAAAATTAGATGAATGAGTTGCTTGGTTGGACCCTACTGGATGGGGGGTGGGGGGGAGTGAGTGGAGGCGGGGGGGGGGAGGAAGGGGGAGAGTGCAGGGGGAAGGGAGAGGGAAGGAAACTGGGAAAGAGAGAGAGTGGAGGGGAAGGGGGAGTGGAGGGGGAGGGAGCGAGTGGAGGTGGAGGGAGGGAGCGAGTGGAGGGAGGGAGCGAGTGGAGGTGGAGGGGGGTTGGGTAGTATGGTGAGGGTGAAGATAGGAGGGAGGGTAGGGGAAAAGGGGAAGGAGGCAAGAAAGAAAGGGGAGGGAAAGTGGTAAGAAGGAAAGGAAGGGGGAAGGAGGGATGTATGGAAGGGATTAAGGTGAGGATTTTTAAGGATTAGAAAATTTAAAGGAGAAATTTTAGGTCTTTAAGCTAATGGGGTTTAGGACTGCACCTCCCCCCCTCCCCACCCCCCTCCTTCACCCCCCTCCCCCTCTCTCTCCCTCCTAATCCCTCCTTTCTTCCTCTACTTCCTCTTCTCCATTTAACATTCCATTCTCTTCCCTACACTCTCTCCTGTTATCTGCTACTTCTCCTCTCTCTCTCTCTTCCTATTCCTTCCCTCTTCCCTCCCACTGTAACCTTTCCCTTCGCTTCTCTTCCTTCCCCCATTCCCCTACAGCTCTCCCTCCATCTCTCTTCTCCTCCTTTCTTCCCTCTCACTTCCCTCTCACCAGGTCAACCCGGGTCGCTACAATACCTCCACCCCAACACACCCAATTTCACCTCGTCCCTCTCTTTCTCTCTCTCTCTCCCTCTCTTTCGTCCTCTCCCTCCCACTCTCTACCTCTCCCATCCTCTCCCTCCCACTCTCTACCCCTCCCATCCTCTCCCTCTCACTCCCTATCCCTCCACCACACGCCACAATATATCTCACACACGTATATTTGTATGGCATTTTTTAGCATTATTTCTGCTTCAACAAATCCCTTGACAATATGTCTCACAATACAATACAAACGACAATGTATTTTGGGCAAGGTCTGGAGACTGATATTGTATGCGAGTGTATATCTATAGGTTTTTTATTGTGTGTGTGTGTGTGTGTGTGTGTGTGTGTGTGTGTGTGTTTTGAAGGAGTGAGGATGTTTCAAAATTGGAGTCCCTCTTTTTTTTGCCCTGTCTCTCTCTCTGTATTTGTATTTCTCTCTCCCTCTCTCTCTCTGTCTCTCTGTTTGTCTCTATTCGTCGTCTCTTACTTTATTTAATTTTCTATCTTTTTTTAACCTTTCTCTATTCCTTTATTCTCTTTTCTATCTCTATATCTCTAATACTTCCTCTTTCTAATATCTCGTCAGTCTATCTTTCTTTCTCTCTCTTCCCTCCTTTCTCACCTCTCTCTCTTTCAAACTCCTTCTCAACATCATTTCTACCTAAGCCACAATCCTCTCCCTTTCTCTTCCTGACCTTAACCTTCTCGTCTTCCTTTCCCCTCCCATCACTTTCCCATTCTCCCAATACAGACATTTTCCTTCCTTTCCATTTGCACATTTCCCCTTCTTTTTTTCTCCTCTTCTTCCCCAAATTCTCTCCCCAGGCGTCTATCCCTCTATTCCTCCCTCCCATCCCCCTTTCTCTACCCCCTACCCCATCCCTATCCTCCTCTCTCTCTCTCTCTCCCATCCTCCAATAATCTTACCCCCTCCTTTCTCTCCCCACTACCCCCTCTCCTCTATCCCTCTATCCAGCAGCAGCCTTGGACCCAACCAAGCAAGAGTTACACCCAGGGCCACATTCTTTACGATGGTCGACCCACAATGGCACCCGGATAGAAATTACAATCTGAAGAATAAAATATTATCGTAAAACTGGCCGACTCGCTACTGACCCCGCTATTACGAAGAGCCTTTGAAGTATCCACACACTGGCCTTCACGATCCGCTATCTATCCTCTTTATCCACACGAGAAGGTTATGTTAAGTCTTGTCCAGGAGATATGAAGTGGATGGGATAATAAAAAATCATGATTGTGGGTTGGTTAATGGGGGGGGGGGAAGGGGAGGGAAGGGGTATGGGAGAGGGGTTGTGAGGGGAGCGGGGGAGGGGGAAGGGGGAGCGCTATGAGTCAGCTCAGTTGTCCAAAGGGAAGAATAGACTCGCCTGTTGGTCAGTTTTAGAGCTCTCGGTTCTCTGCAGTACCACCACACTTCTTTATGGCTCTATCAACCTTTATGCTTCCTTGGTGCCGGCGACTGGTGGTGGTGGTGATGGAGATTATTGATGGAGATGATGTGGAGGGGGGGGGTGTGTGGTGTTGGTGGGGATGTGGTGGTGTTGTTATTACTGGTGGTATTGATGGAGATGCTATAGGGGGGTGTGGTGGTGGTGGTGGTGGTGGTGATTATTGATGATGTTGTGAGGGTGTGGTGGTGGTGTTGGTGGAGATTATTGATGGAGATGATGTGGTAGTGGTGATGGTTGTGTAGTATTGTGGTAGTGTTTGTTGTTAATATACAGTCATTAAAATGGTCGTGTCTTTATGTTAGTTAAAGCTGTACATAATAGTGGTTCCTGACTATTACGATTATATAAGGAAATGTAGTAGTAGTAGTAGTAGTAGTAGTAGTAGTGGTAGTAGTGGTAGTAGTAGTAGATAGTAGTGGTGGTAGTGGTAGTAGTAGTGGTAGTAGTAGTAGATAGTAGTGGTGGTAGTGGTAGTAGTGGTAGTAGTAGTAGTAGTAGTGGTAGTAGTAGTAGTAGTAGATGGTATTGTACTATTATTACTTTGCTGTATACGACTATGACAAGTGAATATGGATGCAATAGAATATAGGTTAGGTCAGGTTAACGTTAGGTAGAGTTACGAATACAGGTAGATGTCGATGCCCTAGTACAGGTAGACGGATGAGTACAGGTGATACACACGCCTGATTGGTATTTACACTCGAGAACTCTTCATCAATAACGACTAACACTTCTCCATGTTTCAAAGTCGTAATTCTCTTTCAATGACGAAGACCTTACAATAACAACTATACAGCAGGTCGCTAAGACAACGCCTTTTCCTTCACACACGATACAGTATAACCTAACCTAACCAAACCATCAGCACCATAACCTAACCCTGCAGTAACAACCTCACAATAACAGCTGATCAACATATTAACCTTTCAAAATAACCCGGACAATAACTTCCATCAATAACCAAGATCTTGCAATAACAGCTACACGACACTGTTAAGAGAAGATACCACCCCCAGCAGAGGTCATAACGCCCCCTCCTCTTGCAATAACCAGCAATAACCAGCTAGTTACACCCTCACCTTCATACCCACCACGTTGCAACATTGCGGGGCCATAACCTCTTGCAATTACCCTCCTGGGCAGCACCCCGCCCCAACGACCCACCCTTATATACCGGCCATGTAGTTACCTTAACGGCCGGGCCAATGGACGCGGGGATGTCCGGCATGGCGGTGGTATTATCATAAAGATCTAATATCAACTGGACTCTCCCTTCCCTCCCTCCCTCCCTACCCTCCCTGTCTCATTCCCTTCCTTCCTTTTTGTCTCCCTGTTTCTTTCCCTTCCTCCCTCCTTGTTTCCCTCCCTTCTTTTCTCCCTCCCTCCCTCCCTCCCTGCACTACGGCGGCCATTCTCCAGTATTCGTTAAGGGTGATATTTACATGTATTCCTTTTATGTTTTGTTTATATTAACTCTACGGGGAGGGGAGGGGGTGTCGACGGAATATAAGGCCCTCAAAGCACCCTTATATGGGATAGGGTAGGCTGCCTAGTGCCTGTACAGACGAACAATAACTAACCCATGACACAACAACCCTAACACACTATTAGCTAACACATGGCAAGGCGGTCAGCCCCCCTCCCCCTCCCCTCCCCCTAAATTTCTTCAATTTCCGAGCTATAACTTCCTTCCTCCACCTTCTTTATCTCTACAAAAAAAGAGGAGGGGGGAGTGGGGGAGGGGGAGGGGGGAGTGGGGGAGGGGGAGGAGGGAGTGGGGGAGGGGGGGAAGGGGGGAGGGGGCGAGGTGAGTGAAAAAAAATTGTCTTAAGTACTTTATTTATTTTCTAAGGATTATTTTTGAGTTTCTGTTATGGTGAAGGAATGGAACAGGAGGAAGAAGAGAAGGAAGAAAAGGCGGTATCTTCCTTCTCTTCCTCCTCCTCCTCCTCCTCTCTCCTTCAGTCCAGTGCACTTCAATTTATCATACGTTTTCTCTCTCCTGCCTCCACAAGGGGCATTAAAAGCGCCACACATCAGCCATTATTGTCCACGATCTTACCCCCGGGAACCATCGCTGGATACAAGTTTCATTTTCCCAAAGGTTGATGGCGGAACTGGGGGGGGTTCTAGCCGGCGCCGCACACCCCCCCCCCCCCCCCCCCCCCACGCCCACTCCTTCCCCACACCCACCCCTTCCCCACGCCCACACCTTCCCCCAACCCCCCCCACCCTACCCAACTGGTATATTTTTTCCCTCCATCTGACGTTTTTATTGTGATTTATCGGCACGGTCCGGTTGTTTACACTGGAGTTTTGGGGCTGAATTTCGGTGTTTTGCGGACGATGGTTTGTTATGGAATTAGGCACAACAGATATGAAGAGAATCACCCCAAAAATGAAGAGAGTTAGTGAGGGGTGAGAGGGAGGGGGTTAATGGAGAGGGGTGAGGGGAGGGAGGGAGGGAGGCTGGCAGGGAAGGAGGGAATGGAAGGACGGGGCGAGGGAGGGAAGGAGGGAATGGAAGGACGGGGCGAGGGAGGGAAGGAGGGAGTAAGCAGCGATAGAGACGCTCCTTAAGAATCAAATTACACTTTTAATGAAGGTCTTTGGTATCGATTTCATTGTACTTCATAAATATGTATCTGATCATACAGTTATACCCGCCATAAACGTCTATATATACACACATACATAACATACATTCACTATACACAATTATACAACTAACAACCTTTATCACATGACTACCAAACTATCTTACACACATTTTGAAAGTATTTAAACCAAAATATTACACATTTAACGTCAGAAGTAAATGTGGAGAGGTTGGTGCCCCTTAACTGCTACATCACAACCCTACCAACTCACTGGCCAACAGGGAACAGAATTAAATAAAAATAAACTGGACTAAAAATATCGCCAAGTCTTATCGTTAAAAGTCTTCGTTGTTGGACTAGCCCGTGATTATAGGGCAATGATTATAGGGGGGTGATTATAGGGCAGTGATTATAGGGCAATGATTATAGGGCAGTGATTATAGGGCAATGATTATAGGGGAGTGATTATAGGGCAATGATTATAGGGGGGTGATTATAGGGGAGTGATTATAGGGGAGTGATTATAGGGGAATGATTATAGGGGAGTGATTATAGGGGAGTGATTAAAGGGGAGTGATTATAGGGGAGTGATTATAGGGGAGTGATTAAAGGGGAGTGATTATAGGGGAATGATTATAGGGGAATGATTATAGGGGAGTGATTATAGGGGAGTGATTATAGGGGAGTGATTATAGGGGAGTGATTATAGGGGAGTGATTATAGGGCAGTGATTATAGGGCAGTGATTATAGGGCAGTGATTATAGGGCAGTGATTATAGGGGAGTGATTATAGGGCAGTGATTATAGGGGAGTGATTATAGGGGAGTGATTATAGGGCAATGATTATAGGGCAGTGATTATAGGGCAGTGATTATAGGGCAGTGATTATAGGGGAGTGATTATAGGGCAATGATTATAGGGGAGTGATTATAGGGCAGTGATTATAGGGCAGTGATTATAGGGGAGTGATTATAGGGCAGTGATTATAGGGCAATGATTATAGGGGAGTGATTATAGGGCAGTGATTATAGGGCAGTGATTATAGGGGAGTGATTATAGGGCAGTGATTATAGGGCAGTGATTATAGGGCAGTGATTTTGGGGGAGTGATTATAGGGGAGTGATTATAGGGCAATGATTATAGGGCAGTGATTATAGGGGAATGATTATAGGGCAGTGATTATAGGGCAGTGATTATAGGGGAATGATTATAGGGCAGTGATTATAGGGCAGTGATTATAGGGGAATGATTATAGGGCAGTGATTATAGGGCAGTGATTATAGGGGAATGATTATAGGGCAGTGATTATAGAGTAGAGATTATAGGGCAGTGACTATAGGGCAGTGATTATAGGGCAATGATTATAGGATTAGGAAAGTATTGACGTATATAATCGATATAACCAAACACATTATCACCACGTATAACAACAAAGGGATACTAGCACATATAATCACATACACCAATTATATAACCAAAACACATATACTTACATGCATCTCCACATATGACTACACAGAGCGAAGTAACGCACATGGCTACAGGCACACACACACACACGACCTCCTCCCACAAGAGTTAATAAGACAATGAGAAGTTTGACTGGTTAATCCGTCACTAGGGCGGGAATATTCAACCAATCAGAGGAGAAGATTTCCCTTAATAAGTAGTTGGGTTGTTTAGCGATGATGTTATGTCTGTTGAGCCGCCGATGACGTTAACTCGGGAGGTCCTGAGCGGCATCTCTAGTTCTTGTTTTTTCATTGGTTGGTCGTTTTCTACAGGTTTTCTGATTGGTTAGTTGAGTATTTTTGTCAACAGATGGCGGGAAGAAAGAATTATTTGTTTACTACTACTACTACTACTACTACTCCTCCTCCTACTACTACTACTACTACTACTGCTACTACTACTACTACTACTACTACTACTACCTTTGCTACTACTACCTCTGCTACTACTACTACCTCTGCTACTACTACTACCTCTGCTACCTCTGCTACTACTACTACTACTACCTCTGCTACTACTACTACCTCTGCTACTACTGCTACTACTACTCCAATTACTCCTCCTCCTCCTCCTACTACTACTACTCCCACTACTACTCCTCCTACTACTCCAACTACTCCTCCTCCTACTACTACTACTACTACTCCCACTACTACTCCAACTACTCCTCCTCCTCCTACTACTACTACTCCAACTACTCCTACTCCTACTACTCCTACTCCTACTACTACTACTCCCACTACTCCTCCTCCTACTACTACTACTACTACTACTCCTACTCCCATTACTACTCCAACTACTCCTCCTCCTACTACTACTACTACTCCAACTACTCCTCCTCCTCCTACTACTACTACTACTACTACTCCTACTCCCATTACTACTCCAACTACTCCTCCTCCTACTACTACTACTACTCCAACTACTCCTCCTCCTCCTCCTACTACTACTACTCCCACTACTACTCCTCCTACTACTCCAACTACCCCTCCTCCTCCTACTACTACTACTACTCCCACTACTACTCCAACTACTCCTCCTCCTCCTACTACTACTACTCCAACTACTCCTCCTCCTCCTACTCCCACTACTACTCCAACTACTCCTCCTCCTACTACTACTACTGCTACTACTCCTACTCCTACTACTCTCTTCCTAAGGACAATAACCCTCTCATGTTAAGTGTGTGTTAAGTGCCTTAGGTGTGTAGTGAAGATGTACATACAGCCGTTCTTTAAAATTAACTTCATATATATAAGTAATATATCATTAAGTGTCTTCCTGAGTGTAAAGGGAATTATTAATATGTAATTCCCTTAATAACTTATTACTAATGACTTATATAATGTTTCTTATTTATTGTCTTGATTTTCTTGTTATTTTTTCTCAGTATTCTTCATATTTACGTAATTTTCCGTTATTTTATTTAAGTATTTTTCATGTTATTTTTACGTAATTTTGAAAAGAAATCATTTATTTTATATATGGATTAATGTAAAGGTCAGCTCAGGTTAGGTCAGGTAAGGTCAACGTCATCATGATTTATGTGACGTCATCAATAAGTGACCAATCATGTGTCCTGTTCCATAGCATTCAGATGTAAAGAAATAAAACGTTAATTTTCCACTTGTAGCGTTTATTATAAAACTTGCACAACAAATAACAAATTGACAAATGTTCTTATAATATTAGAGTAGCTGCAACATCAAACACAAAACCAAACAAAACACTTGAATTTGGTCCTTTTTTTATTTAAAAATTCAATTTACATCTAATGGGCATAACACTAGTGTGACGTCATCGGGAGGAGGCGACTAATCACGTGTCTCCATTTTCATGACGTCACGGTTTGTGGATATTGGGGAGGTTGAAATTCAGCCAATCAATGTACATGGGCATAAAACTAGTGTAACGTCATAAAGAGGAGGCAACCAATCACGTGCCTTCTTTTTCATGACGTCACGGTTTGTGGATAAGGAGGGGGGGGGGAGGGGGGGAAAAAAGGTTGAAATTCAGCCAATCATGTACCAGAACATAATGGCGTCGGACTCCAGGCAAAAATAGCTAGCTAATAGGAAATAAACCATCCAGAGGTCAGCTTTGAGAGAGAGAGAGAGAGAGAGAGAGAGAGAGAGAGAGAGAGAGAGAGAAGGAGAGAATGTTTTTGTTGTTTTTTTTACAAAGGTGCCGTGACCTCTCTACCATTCACACTGCGACTAGATAAAAATTAATAGTCATTGGTTCTTGAGCCAAATAAGTGATTTACAAATAGTAACTAGTTATTATTATTTTTTTTGTCATGTCTAATTACATCATTAAATAATATTATTTAGCATAAGAAGAAAGTCTTACAAATATGGCTTACACAGTAGACATCTCCAGGTCACTCAGAATCTGGATCATCAAAAGAAAAAAAATATGTATCGTAAATATTATCAGAATATAATTAACTGTGGTGAGGGAGGGAAGGGAGGAGCGTGTGGCTGGCTGGTGGCTGTCAGATGGTCACAGGCAAAATACCAAGATACTAATGTCCGATGGATCATTTTTTTTTTAACATTATAATAAATTTCAATAAAAAATGTATCTTTCGTGGACCAACAGAGGTAAACACGCTGGCCGCCACCCTCCCCCTCCTCCTCCTCATTACCGGGTCATATGTTTATCTTCGTCAGCTGTGCCTCTTAGGATCAGCTGATCAGTGTCAACAAAGAGTTTCCAATACTGAGGAATGAAGGAGATGAGTGGTTCAGTCCCCGTGGGTTAACTAAACACTGGATTACTTGTCGGTTCGGATAAACAAAATAATATACAATAATAATAATAATAAAAAACTATTCTTAAATTCGCTTCTTTGGGGAAATATTACAGTGAGCTTCGAAATGGTTCGTCAATGAGTTTCGAAGTATTGAATGTTTCAAAACACGTAGCTCTCACTCACCTGCTTTGAAACAAATCAACATAAATCACCATTGCTTCGAATCACATAACACGTTTCAAAACACAGACATGCCATACCCCCCCCCCCCCTGACAAAGATCGATACAACCATATTTCCAAGAAAACATCGTCATCCTTATTCCGAAACCAACCAAAATCTTAATAAAAAAAATGAGTGCTTTCGAACCATTAAACCTTTAAATCCGAAGCACTTCATCCTCGGTGCTTCGAGTACTAAAACAACCAGCAAATACTCAAAACATATTAAGACGCCTCTGAGAGTGTGTGTACATAACGTATGTATACATTTATAGGTGTATTTATAAGGTAACTAACAGCGGTAAAACTGAGCTGCGTGTCAAAGTTTAATAATAATAATAATATTAATAATAATAATAAGTGAGAAAAATCCTTACAAAAGAGAAATTCATTCTTGTATGATTTTAAAAGTCATACTAACGTCAACACAGAGAGATGTGGTATAATAATAATAATAATATATATAACAGTTACTGAATAGAGACATGTACACCGTGACTCTAATCTTCAGTAATTACAGGTAGGTTGTGCCAGGTCAGAGTGCAGGTAAATGACGGGGAAAATAATTCATTGGACGAAATGTTAAAAAAAAAAATATATATATATATATATATAATATATATATATATATAATATACAAAAAGCCGCCTTGGGGGGGGGGGGGTGGAACCGTGTGGAACCATTGAGGAAAAAAAACACCTTTGTGGAACCTATTAAGAAAATTTTAGTGGAACGAATGAAGAAGAAAATAAAAACCTTTAAAGAATGAAGGAAGAAAAAAACATTGAAAACAAAACACCGAAGAAAATAGAAACCAAAAGAAAACCAGGAGTTAAAACCTCTCTGAAGTGGGGGTGGGTGAAGGGGGAGACCCATGTTAAACCGGAGGATAATGAACCATTGGGAAAGAAAACTAAATTAATCCATCAGATTAGAAACCTCTAAGAAACCATCTGAAACCCTTGAGAAGACCAATCTGTTTTACGTGTTAAGTTGCCGAGAGAGAGAGAGAGAGAGAGAGAGAGAGAGAGAGAGAGAGAGAGAGAGAGAGAGGTAATGAAGAAGAAAGAACAAAATCACAAAAGAAAACGAGGCAGGAGGGAGGGAGAGGGCATCTTTCTAAATAGGAGCAGGAGAGGAAACAGGTAAGGTAAGATAAGGTAAGGTAAGATAAGGTCAGGTCAGGTCAAAGACGTGCATAATTAACCTCGTAGAATGAAAAGCTCCAACACTGACAGTATATATATATATATATATATATATATATATATATATATATATATATATATATATATATATATATATATATATATATATCGTTACATCTATTACAAGTGATCCCTACAGCGTTATAATACAAGGAAAGACGAGCTTGGCAAGGAAGCACCCTGGTGAAGTACAGTAAATATGGGAGGTGATCTGATGTGCATTGTGGCTTAGGTCTGAAATGCGTCTTAGATTCTGATTGCAATGACTCTCTAGATATGCAAGATGCTACTTCTACAATGCACGTGACCTGTGCTTCTCTCATCTTTGACCTTGTTACGGCTTTTTATATGTACTTATTTGTTTTGTTAGTTTGTCACCACCGTGTTTATAAGCCCGCTACTATAAGCCAAGAAAATAATGCAACAGACTCGAAAAAAATTAAACTTGGGGAAAGAGTAAAACACACTCATTGGTTCGACCGTGTGTGTGTGTCGAGTGAGTAATGAAGAATGGCTCGGTCGACCTAGTGATGGTGAACTGGACAGGGTATTATAATTTGGGGGTTAACAATAGCCCTGAAATTCGGTCCATCTTCTATATGGTTCACAAGTTCAATCCTTCTAGCCCTTAACTGTTCACCCTGAAGACCGATTAGTGATGACTGACGATAAACCTAAAGACACCTCAAGACAGAAAAAGGTCTCCCCACCCCCTCATGTTCGCTCGATGACCTACACACATACTGGCCCTGAAAGTCAGTTTTAGCCCTAAAGACTATAACCCCGATACCAACCAATCCAGCCCTAAATGGATCCACAAAACAGCCCCCCCCCCCCCACTAACTGCTCCAAGGCCAGACTAACTAACCCTTGGTGTTAATGAAGCGCTAAATTGGGCAGTGAAACACAAGAATGAATGACGTCACTTCTTGGTTCACCAGTAAAATCACCTCTACAATTTCCTTCTTATACAATAAACATTTGTTTAATATAATAATAAGTAATAAAGGGAAGATCACCACCTGTACTAATACTGCTTACACCGGCTCTCAATTATCTGACTTAGAAATACGACATCTTGCCCAATGAGACGTGGATCTACAACCAACACTGTACCATTTTTTACCACCACATCTCCGTGTTTATTGTGTGTGACGTCACGCCTGATGGCCTCATGGCGTGCACCAATCGTCAGGTTGCGGATGGTGTGACGTCACCCCTGGCCTCATGGCGTGCACCAATCGTCAGGTCGCTAATGGTGTGACGTCACGCCTGGCCTCATGGCATAAGCCAATCGTCAGGTCGCGGATTCATTATGTACAAGCGAAAGGCGTGACGTCACCAGCTTCTGGATAAAAATAAGGCTTATGGAATAATGATAATAATAAAAATTAAAAAAATTCCCTACCGCGAGAAGTGATCACTTGAACTGGTGTTATAATACTCAAGGAAAAAATCTTTGAGAATTCTTACCTAAGCACTGGTTCAAATGACTAAAGCGATAAGAGACGACTTTCGGTCTTATAGCGAGGTGCATCACAGATCAATTTCCTATTTAAAACATAAAAAAATATGACTCTTGCGGCCGTGTTCACAACATGTGCCTGGAGAGAGAGAGAGAGAGAGAGAGAGAGAGAGAGAGAGAGAGAGAGAGAGAGAGAGAGAGAGAGAGAGAGAGAGAGAGAGAGAGAGAGAGAGAGAGAGAGAGAGAGAGAGAGAGAGAGAGAGAGAGAGAGAGAGAGAGAGAGAGAGAGAGAGAGAGAGAGAGAGAGAGAGG
>CAUDMG010000536.1:5762500-5775000 GCA_958450375.1 Homarus gammarus | reverse complement strand
GGGTGGCCATGGGAACAACAGCTATGGGCATCATGGGTGTGTAGGAGGAGTGTGGGCGAGGGGGACACAGTGAGGTATTTCATGCGAGCCGCTCGTCTATAGTGAGTGGCTGGTTCTCCTCCACCTCCTCATGGCTGACGATCTCTGTCGACGACGTGAACTCCTCGTCCATGTGGTCCTCCAGGTCTGAGGTCGTGGACGCTGGTGCTCCGGGGGAGGGCGAGGCCGACCCGTCGAGACTGAACTCAGAGGTCGGGGTCATGACGGAGGGGAGGTCCCCGCCGCGGCTGGTGGGAGGGTCGCCGTGAGTATCAGCGCCCAGGATGTCCGTGCTCATCAGGTCCTTCTTCAGGAGGTCGTCCTTGAAGAGCCCTGACTTCAGGAAGTCGGTCTTCATGGGGTCAGCTCCTGGAGGCAAGAGCTTGGCCAGATCGGAGAGACCGTTGTCGCGAAAGTACATTGTGCGCATCTCGTCGCGTTTCTGCCGCATAAGAGCCTTGTACTCCGAGATGCGCATCTTCTTGCCGTCGACGATGCAGGTGCGTTTAGGTCTCGGGCGGTAGCGGTAGTCGGGGTGCTTCTCCATGTGGAGCTTTGAGAGGCGTGACTGCTCCTCGTAGTAAGGCTGCTTCTCTGAGTTGGACATTGACTTCCATCTTGATCCTGAAGGAGGAGAGATAAGTGGTAATTAGTAAGTGACTCAGCCTGAGGACTGGGAGACGAGGAGCACTACAGCAGGAGATGGACGTGGGAGTGATTACAACATATCCATCAACATCCGATAAATTAAAAGACGGAAGAAAAGCGAACTAAGTTTTGACGTCAACAAAGTATCGACCATTTCACATTAACTTTCCTTCCTGTCAGCTCTCTACATCTCAAATCAAAACTCGGAATTATGTTTGTCACCATCTCTCCCCATCCTCCCACATCTCCCCAGCATCAATAATCCTAATCTCCCCAGCATCAGTGACTCTCATCTCCCCCAGCAGCAGTAACCATCATCTCCCCAGGCCTCCCTCATCACATCCTTCCCCTACACTCACCCAGGATCTTGGAGATGGCAGAGTTGTGCATGTCCGGGCAGGCCTTGAGGATCTTCCGCCTCTCGTCTCTGGCCCACACCATGAAGGCGTTCATCGGCCGCTTCACGTGGGGCTTGGCGTCCGTGTCCTTCCTTGTCTGCCGGATGATCTTTGCCCCGAACATCTTGGCTGCTTGGGGAAGACAAGGAAGGAACACCAGGTTAGGATAGGCTTCTTCAGGAGGAGACGTGAAGAAGGGGAAGAAAGGGAAGAATCATTAAGGTCGACCATTGCCATCATCTTAACCCCTTGAGGACGATCATTTAAGCTATCTTCCTCAAGGGGTTTGAACTCTTAATTCTTAAAGGGTTGACCCATTGGTCTCAAAGAGTTGGGGATATTTTAATAGTGACTAAGGTAAAGCTTATAAATTATCATATGGATAGTGTGTGTGTGTGGATTAATTAACACATAAATAAAGATAAATGATAAATATAAAGACAACTAACGTGAACGAACAGATGACCGGGCAGATATAGATAGACACATTGATAAAAGACAGGTCGATCGATCGAGTTAAGTCTTTATATAAATAGATTGATAAACAGAATCAGAGAGAGACAGGTGACAGATGAAGGTGGTGATGACTCACTCTGGCAGGTGGTGACGTAGTCTTCCTCTTTGGCCTTCTCCTGCGTGGTGTGGGGGGAGGAGGTGGTCACGGAGGTGATGCCGCCCATGTTGCCTCCCAGCGAGGTCAGCGAGGTCAGGGGTGTGGCTGAGGGCAGGCTCAGGCCGCCCATGTGGTTTAAGTGTGGTGGGAGGGAGGAAGGTAAGGAGGAGGGAGGGAGGTACATGGGAGGAAAGGCAGGGGGAGGGTAATGCTTGCCCATGGTGGGGGATTGGAGGGAGCCTAGTCCCTGACCTAGTCCCTGACCTAGCCCCTGACCTAGGGTCTGGCCGAGGCCACCCAACAGATCCTTGTGGTCTGGGAGGCCAGGGAAGGGCGGCGTCATGTAGGGGAGGAAAGAATGTGGTACGAGGGAGGGCGGGAGACCGGGAGCCTTCGGGGACAAGCCGGTCAGGTCGCTGGGCTTGGGGCTGGCATCTTTGGGCTTGGTGAGGTTGAGGGGCTTCTCCTCGTGGTTTTCGTGTGAGGGTGCGGGCGTCTGTGTAGGCGTGTGGGTGGTGTGGGCGGAGTTCTGGGAGAGCTGCGCCAACTGGGCCGAGGCAGACATCCACGCGGGAACCTGAGGGAGTGGAGGAGTGGAGGAGGACTCATTTAGTATCATTTTTTACACATCAAATCTTAAAACTACTTCCTATTATTTATTTTTATCCATCATTTCTTCTCATTTTATTCAGTCTTGATCCAAGTATAATAAAACTCTAAAAACATACCCCAAGTTTTAATTGTTTATATACTAGACTCAAGACATTATTTATCAATGACCGAGTAGACTGAATTAATAAGTCCTCTATGTGGTTTACTGGACAATAATAAGACTTACCGACGCCGCAACGGAGACAGGAGGCAGTTTAGTGAGAGCTGACTCGTGTGGGGGCGAGATGGGGGGTAGAACTTGGGGTGGTGGAGGCGCTGGAGGTGCACCGTGAGTGCCTCCCCTCAACCCCTCCAGTAGAGGAAGGAACATGAGGTTATGTGGAGGTTGAAGAGCTCCGAGACCCTTGTTGGCGCCATACTGACCATACAGCTGGTTCTGTAAGGGAGAATAAAAAGGAAAATCGTTAACATTAGGTCAGTATCCCCCAAAAGAATAAACATTAGGTCAGTATCCCCTAAAAAATATATAAAATAGATTAGTATCCCCTGGAAAAAAAACATATATTAACAATACCTCTATCTACCTTTACCTTAATTAAACTGTACCTGTAGAAGACCTCCCAAGACTCTCTACGTTCGTCATTATTGGCTTTTATAAACATTCAGTCATATGTCTACAGTTCAGTCTCTCAGTCACATACGCTACAGTCTAATGAACTGGTCTGTAATTCCGTTGTTTACTACGAAAAAAAAACACATCGCAAAAACTAAACTCCACCAAAAAAAATAATAACCCCCCGCGCTATACTACCAACGTCACGCTAATTTAAAATCGCGCTAAATTTCCCCAAGCGTACTCTAATTACTTGGGCTATATATACAACCAACGCGTCGCTAAATAAAAATCCTGCGTATTTAAAACTTTTGTGCGTAAGTATTACAAAAAAAAATTGAAATAAAAAAGTATTTAGGGTCATAAGTGCGTTATGACGAGGTAAAATAGTGGTATTATAGCCTTTAAGGATATGAAACAAAAGATTTAGTAAAAATATGTATATACCTGCATGTATACAATTTTTTTGACCCGATTATATACTTGGATTCTTGTTATCCATTTGTGTTCTCTTATATGTAACGTAATTTATTCTCTTTTTTCTTATTCTTTGTTACGCCACAAATAAACGAATGGTATTTATTTTTCTCCCAAAACACAAGACACATTTACCTGCTTCATATTTACATAAAGTTCACCTGTACTAATTATATTTCCTCAAAGCGTCAGGCTCATGGAATATACGCATTAAAATAATACCTATCACTTACCTTCATCTACATAAACCTCTAACAGCGTATCTTATATAAACCTCTAACAGGGAACAGTATATAAACCTCTAACAGGGGACAGTATATAAACCTCTAACAGGGGACAGTATATAAACCTCTAACAGGGTATCTTATATAAACCTCTAACAGGGTATCTTATATAAACCTCTAACAGGGAACAGTATATAAACCTCTAACAGGGAACAGTATATAAACCTCTAACAGGGAACAGTATATAAACCTCTAACAGGGAACAGTATATAAACCTCTAACAGGGTATCTTATATAAACCTCTAACAGGGTATCTTATATAAACCTCTAACAGGGAACAGTATATAAACCTCTAACAGGGAACAGTATATAAACCTCTAACAGGGTATCTTATATAAACCTCTAACAGGGAACAGTATATAAACCTCTAACAGGGTATCTTATATAAACCTCTAACAGGGAACAGTATATAAACCTCTAACAGGGTATCTTATATAAACCTCTAACAGGGGACAGTATATAAACCTCTAACAGGGTATCTTATATAAACCTCTAACAGGGTATCTTATATAAACCTCTAACAGGGAACAGTATATAAACCTCTAACAGGGAACAGTATATAAACCTCTAACAGGGAACAGTATATAAACCTCTAACAGGGTATCTTATATAAACCTCTAACAGGGTATCTTATATAAACCTCTAACAGGGAACAGTATATAAACCTCTAACAGGGTATCTTATATAAACCTCTAACAGGGTATCTTATATAAACCTCTAACAGGGAACAGTATATAAACCTCTAACAGGGTACAGTATATAAACCTCTAACAGGGAACAGTATATAAACCTCTAACAGGGTACAGTATATAAACCTCTAACAGGGTATCTTATATAAACCTCTAACAGGGTACAGTATATAAACCTCTAACAGGGTACAGTATATAAACCTCTAACAGGGTACAGTATATAAACCTCTAACAGGGTACAGTATATAAACCTCTAACAGGGAACAGTATATAAACCTCTAACAGGGTACAGTATATAAACCTCTAACAGGGGACAGTATATAAACCTCTAACAGGGTATCTTATATAAACCTCTAACAGGGTATCTTATATAAACCTCTAACAGGGTACAGTATATAAACCTCTAACAGGGTACAGTATATAAACCTCTAACAGGGTATCTTATATAAACCTCTAACAGGGTATCTTATATAAACCTCTAACAGGGTATCTTATATAAACCTCTAACAGGGTATCTTATATAAACCTCTAACAGGGGACAGTATATAAACCTCTAACAGGGTACAGTATATAAACCTCTAACAGGGTACAGTATATAAACCTCTAACAGGGGACAGTATATAAACCTCTAACAGGGGACAGTATATAAACCTCTAACAGGGTATCTTATATAAACCTCTAACAGGGTATCTTATATAAACCTCTAACAGGGTACAGTATATAAACCTCTAACAGGGTACAGTATATAAACCTCTAACAGGGTATCTTATATAAACCTCTAACAGGGAACAGTATATAAACCTCTAACAGGGTATCTTATATAAACCTCTAACAGGGTACAGTATATAAACCTCTAACAGGGTATCTTATATAAACCTCTAACAGGGTATCTTATATAAACCTCTAACAGGGTATCTTATATAAACCTCTAACAGGGAACAGTATATAAACCTCTAACAGGGAACAGTATATAAACCTCTAACAGGGTATCTTATATAAACCTCTAACAGGGTACAGTATATAAACCTCTAACAGGGTATCTTATATAAACCTCTAACAGGGTATCTTATATAAACCTCTAACAGGGTATCTTATATAAACCTCTAACAGGGACAGTATATAAACCTCTAACAGGGTATCTTATATAAACCTCTAACAGGGTACAGTATATAAACCTCTAACAGGGTACAGTATATAAACCTCTAACAGGGTACAGTATATAAACCTCTAACAGGGTACAGTATATAAACCTCTAACAGGGTACAGTATATAAACCTCTAACAGGGTATCTTATATAAACCTCTAACAGGGAACAGTATATAAACCTCTAACAGGGTACAGTATATAAACCTCTAACAGGGTACAGTATATAAACCTCTAACAGGGGACAGTATATAAACCTCTAACAGGGTACAGTATATAAACCTCTAACAGGGTACAGTATATAAACCTCTAACAGGGTACAGTATATAAACCTCTAACAGGGTATCTTATATAAACCTCTAACAGGGTACAGTATATAAACCTCTAACAGGGTATCTTATATAAACCTCTAACAGGGGACAGTATATAAACCTCTAACAGGGAACAGTATATAAACCTCTAACAGGGTACAGTATATAAACCTCTAACAGGGTACAGTATATAAACCTCTAACAGGGTACAGTATATAAACCTCTAACAGGGTACAGTATATAAACCTCTAACAGGGTACAGTATATAAACCTCTAACAGGGTATCTTATATAAACCTCTAACAGGGTACAGTATATAAACCTCTAACAGGGGACAGTATATAAACCTCTAACAGGGGACAGTATATAAACCTCTAACAGGGTATCTTATATAAACCTCTAACAGGGTACAGTATATAAACCTCTAACAGGGTATCTTATATAAACCTCTAACAGGGTACAGTATATAAACCTCTAACAGGGGACAGTATATAAACCTCTAACAGGGTATCTTATATAAACCTCTAACAGGGTACAGTATATAAACCTCTAACAGGGTATCTTATATAAACCTCTAACAGGGTACAGTATATAAACCTCTAACAGGGTACAGTATATAAACCTCTAACAGGGTATCTTATATAAACCTCTAACAGGGAACAGTATATAAACCTCTAACAGGGTACAGTATATAAACCTCTAACAGGGTACAGTATATAAACCTCTAACAGGGGACAGTATATAAACCTCTAACAGGGTACAGTATATAAACCTCTAACAGGGTATCTTATATAAACCTCTAACAGGGTACAGTATATAAACCTCTAACAGGGTATCTTATATAAACCTCTAACAGGGTACAGTATATAAACCTCTAACAGGGGACAGTATATAAACCTCTAACAGGGTATCTTATATAAACCTCTAACAGGGTACAGTATATAAACCTCTAACAGGGTATCTTATATAAACCTCTAACAGGGAACAGTATATAAACCTCTAACAGGGTACAGTATATAAACCTCTAACAGGGTACAGTATATAAACCTCTAACAGGGGACAGTATATTATATAAACATGTCTTAACCTACGACAAAGTTTTTGATGTAAATATAAATTTCTCCTCCTCTTATCATACCCCCCAGGAGCCGCTGCCAGATTTATGACTCCAAAAAACGAATATAATAAATTCGGTATCCCCGCCGCGCTTTCTGGGCGGGGGACAAAAGGTGAGCGCGTGATGGGTGAATGGCCTGCGATGCTCAGGCCAGGGAGAGCCAGCCCAAAGTCTTTTCATTCTCTTACAATGCCTGCTGCTGTTACTGCTGTTACTGCTGCTGCTGCTGTTACTGCTGCTGCTGTTGCTCTCTCTCTCCTGCTGCCTCTTACACTACTTGTAGATAAATGTCCCAAAAACCTTTGTGGTGTGTGTGTGTGTGTGTGTGTGTGTGTGTGTGTGTGTATGTATGTGTGTGTGTGTGTGTGTGTGTGTGTGTGTGTGTGTGTGTGTGTGTGTCTGTATGTGTGTGTGTGTGTGTGTGTGTGTGTGTGTGTGTGTGTTTTAATCTATCATATAAGAGTTAATCCAAAACTGTTCTTTTCTGTCGTAATATACAGAGACAGTTAGTGATCGTCCACAGCCTGTCCCCCAGTTTGTCTGTAATCCAAGAGCCAATTTAGCATCACAACACAACCAACAGATATAAGGAGGTAAGCCAGTATGACGACCCTCTACACTATGGTCAGGTGTCAGGTCGTCCACTATGGTCAGGTCGTCCACTATGGCCAGGTCGTCCACTATGGGCCTTACCAACAATGATGCAGAGTTTAGGTGGGTATAATATTCCCGTCCTCTGACAGGGCGAGGTCCGGCCCCTTGATGGACAGCTTCATTTGCACCAGTTCATTCATACTCGAACGCTATACCGATGAGCCAAAAATGCAAATGCCATTTTGAACTGTCGATGCCATGAATGACCGGGCCGCCCAAATCTCCCTCCATATTTTTTCTATGTTTTTACGTTACCTTAGGAATTATTATTCTTAGCGTTAAGGAATTATATCAATATCTCATTTATTAAATCCCATGACGAGTGACGGATTATACTTGTGTTATAAAGAAAAGCGGGAGATTAACCATTCTTGAACGCGCCGGGAGGTTGACATCGCCGCCAAAACATAAACAATAAGAAACTACGAACCTAAAGTCTCTCGCCTGGTTGACGAACGCGCCAGAAATTGCACAGGTAATGCAAATGACAGACAATAATCGTTTTCCCCCCCAGAGCTGAGAGAGAGAGGCACAATTGGGGAAACTGGGAGAGGGAAATTGTACTTTGGAAATTGGATTATAAAATACTGATTGATCGCTCCTAACGGGACAACCCTGCCAGAGGAAATTGGATTTTGAGGGAGGTGTCGCCATACGGGTCATTTCCGCTCCAATATTCCAATGAAAATGAATTGTGTTTGTTCCTTCCATGTTGTGTGTGTGTGTGTGTGTGTGTGTGTGTGTTTTGTTACGTGGAAGTGATTCAAAGTTTATTAACTATTATAAATTGATTTTGCGCTCACAGACAGACAGACAGACAGACAGACCGACATATTCACACACAGAAAGATTCAAGTATATAAGAACAAAAACCCACAAACTAACAGTATATCACAAACTAATGAACCCATGATCTATGATTCTCTAAACACATCAAAACATCCATTCGAAACAGCATCGACTGGCGTGCTCAAGACTCTTAACTGAACCACTCGTGAGCTTCAAGTCAAGAGTCTATTTCAGGTCCAATACTGGTTTACGAGTCTTCGATCTATATACGTGAGATTTATATACCTGTAAACCTATGAAATATGAGGCTTTAAACGCTCTGACTTGTGAATCTTTACACTTGAGACTTTTCGAATCTTCAAATCGCAAATTTTGTGGATTTCTAAACCTGACTCAAGACTTTGGAATTTTATACAATATCTGTGGTTTAGATTATTTAAACCTGAGACTTTTGAATCATTGAATATATATACACATCATTAAACCAGTGAGTAATGAATCTTAAGAACTTGAGACCCACAAACCCACAAACCCTCGACGTGACTCTAAAATCCTTAATAAGAATAGCTTCAAAGTGTAGAATCATCAAACTCAATTTCTAAATCACGAAGCAGTGTACCACAACACCATCAAGTTTCGAAACAATCAACACCTTTGAATCATGAAGCAGTGAAGCAATTAACTCACCTATGACTCATAATAAAGCACAATAACTAATCCCTCTGCTTCATGAACCAACGAGACCCTTAACTTACCTGTAACTCATTAACTTACCTGTAACTCATTAACACCTGTAACTCAATAAACTTAAAAGAGATGATTGACTTACGTGAAGGGTTTTAAGTGTGTTGTGGTGCTGCAGGAGTTGAAGGGTCTCTTGTTGTTTCCTGAGTGCCTCCTGCTGCATCTGTAGGGCCGCCTCCTGTTCGCTGGCCACCTGCAGGAGAAGAGAGAATAGGTCGTCATCGTCGGTGCCACCAGGTAACTCATTATGGTCGCTTAATTAGTTTGTCTACCTGTAATGTTTAAGTGTACCTGTATTCTCTAGGTACAGCTGAATCATTGTGAAATTGTATGATGATTTAATTGTGCGTGTATGTATGTATGTATGTATGTATGTATGTATGTATGTATGTTAGGCTGAGAGTGGCTGGTGCCTATACAAGACACTCCTAAGCGTACCCTCTCTGGTTCTTACCCCCCCTCTCCCCCTTCCCCTCATCCCCCCTTCCCCTCCTCTACTACCACCACCACCTCCTCCCCTGCATTGCAACGCTTGGTTCCCTCCCCCCCCCCCCCTCATCTCTTTCTCTCTCTACTGTTTCTCTTAATTTTCTTTCTCTGTCTCTTCTATACGGACCTTCCTTATCTCTCATTCAACAAAAGTAAAAGACCAGAGGAGACGGTTTTAAAAATACACTTCCTTATATTGCTCTCTCTCTCTCTCTCTCTCTCTCTCTCTCTCTCTCTCTCTCTCTCTCTCTCTCTCACACACTTCTATACGGACCCTTCCTTACAATTGCAAATCCTGGCTCTCTCTCCCTTCTCCTCCCCAACGTCTCTCCCCTCTCTTATCCTTCTCCCACTGTCTCTCCCACACGGCCTTCACCTCCATTACATAGTTTCTGGGAGAGTACACCATGCCAGCCACGACAACACCGCCACAAAAACACTACCCACAGGTATTGTAGCTCCCCCTCTCTCCCCTCCTTCCTCCCTCTATACTATCCTTCCTTCCTTCCTTCCTTCTTCTTCTTCCTTCTCCCTGCAGTCTCTTCGTATACGCCAACAGCTGCATGTGGTCTCAAAAGGTAGTGTGGGCATCATATTTACGTCGCCCTCTCTCTCTCTCTCTCTCTCTAATCTTCTCTCTGGGCCTTTTGCACGACGAACACAACAAGGGTTTGGACACTAAAGGCGCAAAAAGTGGACACGGCATTCGTACAATAGATGGACACCGGGCGGGCGGTAGCAAACGGACACAGACTGACCGAGGGACTACACAAAGCTTTAACTCAGTCCCCCCTCCTCCCCCTCCCCCCCTCTTCACCCCTCCCCTAGCCCTCACCCCTCCTCTACCACCTCCTTCCTGTAAACTCCCTCTTCTCAAACGCTGACCATGTACGGGAGTCTTACCTATCTACCTACCACTATCACCACCATTACCACTATCACCACCATTACCACTATCACCACCATTACCACTATCACCACCATTGTCACCATCCTTCCTGTTCTTCCTTCTTCTTCTTCCTCCTCTCCATTGGCACTTTCTTTACCACCAACCATTCTCTCTCTCTCCTTTCTTTATTCTCCCCCTCTTCCTCCTCCCTTCCATTACTTTGTTATTTTTTTTTATCTACCCTCTCTCTCCCTCTCTCTCTCTCCCTCTCTCTATCGTCCTTTCCTCCATGCCCCTATCTTTAATCAAATCTATTCTGTCTTGCCCTATTCTTATGCTATCAGTATAAGATGAAGAATTAGGGGAAACTGCATTGTTGTTGGGTTGAGGGACAATTGCAAAGGAAGGGGAGGAAAGAAGAGAGTGATAAATGAGGGATAGAGAGAGAGGGAACAATAAATGGTACAGGAGAAACAGATTATGGAGAGAGAGAGAGAGAGAGAGAGAGAGAGAGAGAGAGAGAGAGAGAGAGAGAGAGAGAAAGAGAGACGACTCACCATGAGGTCCCCAGATGGCATCAATTGTAGCGAGCAAACAATAACACACAGGAAATGATGTACAAAGGAAAAAGCACATTTGACATGACCCCGGGCCAAAGGTCACGTAATTGCCAGCACATGGGGTCAGTCGGGGTCAAGATGAAGGGGGAGGGAGGGGCAACATAGGTCAAAAAGAGAGAGAGAGAGAGAGAGAGAGAGAGAGAGAGAGAGAGAGAGAGAGAGAGTAAAAAGTAAAAAGTATCTATATACGCATTGTGTCTCATCTGCGTAACTGCATAAGCGTATTCTCCTATGATCCGCATAATCGCATATCTGTATTCTCCTCACACTCCACCTAATCGCATTACCGTTTACACCCTGGCGTATAAGCGTATCCGTATGTATATATTGTCAAGTTTTACGCAGTTTATTTTTCTCCATATGGCGTAGGGGAATGTTTTCTTTTTTGGTGTTATTCATCTTTAATATGTTATTGTAAACTTTTAAAATTGATGTTCTACGCATTTACGCAATTTGAGGTTATATTTTTTATATAGGCAATATCTTTTTGAGTTTATTATTTACGCAAGTTTAGAATTGATTTGTTTGTGACATTTTTACGCAGAAGCAACAAAAGCATAAAGAAGTAAATTAACAGAAGTAAACATATATATACAAGCAAATTACAAGCAAAACGCCAAAACCGCAGCCGACAATGAACGCACAGCTAAGTACTGACCGCAAACACACGGGGATCCCAATATGTTGACCGCATGCGGCTAACACCAAAATAATGACCGCAGACAACCAATACGAAGCTGTTGATGACCGCAAAAAAAAAAAGAGGAACTGACCATTGGAGAGGCTTTGTACTGACCACTGTTACCATTGTCACCATCACTGCCATTGTCACCATCACTACCATTGTCACCATCACTGCCATTGTCACCATCACTACCATTGTCACCATCGTCATCACTGTCACCATCACTACCACTATTACCACTAATACCACTACCACCACTATAACCATCATCACCATCACCACCACTATTAACACTATCAATTATTTCTCAACCTGACACCATCCCCTCCACCCCATGTCATCACTATCATCATCACCACATTCACCATCACCATTGTTACACCATTGTTACCTATGTCACCATGAGGTCGACGTTACAGTGATTGCCGTGACACATAGGAGGGGTGAGGGGGAGGTGGAGGGAAGGTGGAGGGGTGAGGGGTAGGTGGAGGGGTGAGGGGTAGGTGGAGAGGTGGTGGGTAGGTGGAGGGGTGAGGGATAGGTGGAGGGAAGGTGGAGGGGTGAGGGGTAGGTGGAGTAGTGGTGGAGGGGTGAGGGGGAGGTGGAGGGAAGGTGGAGGGGTGAGGGGTAGGTGGAGGGGTGAGGGGTAGGTGGAGGGGTGGTGGGTAGGTGGAGGGGTGAGGGATA
>CAUDMG010000536.1:5750000-5757500 GCA_958450375.1 Homarus gammarus | reverse complement strand
TTTATTTTCGTTTCGTTCCTCCTCTTCCTCTTATTCCTTCTTCTCATCCATCCTTCCTCTCACGTTTTCCAAGTGAACAATGCCTTACCCGAGGAGGAGGAGGAGGAGAGGTTAGGAGGGGTCACTCACCTCTAAGTCGATCCATTATCTAGCTAATTACTCACCACTATTATAACCACCACAATCCACCACAATCATCATCATCATCATCATCGTCAATTCTTCACGTCCAGTCACCTAGCTACTGCCAGTGTGAGAGTTGCAATTACCTGATATTGTGTGTGTGTCTTCTCCCGTGTGTGTGTGTGTAGAGAGAGAGAGAGAGAGAGAGAGAGAGAGAGAGAGAGAGAGAGAGAGAGTTACAATGCACACCCCCGGACGGACGGACACACACACACACTCCTCCCACTTTCTCACTCAATGGTTGTGTCTATCTCTCTCTCTCTCTCTCTCTCTCTCTCTCTCTCTCTTTCTCTCTCTCTTTCTCTTTATATATAACAATATCAGCGGCACCTATCTGAGGGTTTTTCTACGACTGACTATCGCCTCTAATAGGGACGGAATAGTAATGGTGGACTATCGAAGACGTGTGGACCCATCGGGACACGGGAATATGGCATCTTTACGAGGCCTGCAAGAGCAAAGACTCACGTTTTCTGTTGAGTTTCCAAATAATGACACATTGTTCGGGGAGTCAGTTCGGTCACAACACTGCAGGGAGAGGGTTTAAAGCTAGGGATAGAGGTGGACGGGCTAGTAAATCGATAAAGGGATAAGAGAGGAAAGTACAGGTGTGATAAAGAACGAGGTGGAAACGTTAAAGAGGAGAGAAACGGTGAGAGAGAGAGATAGAGAGAGAAGCCTCTACGCGCCAAAATCCTTTTCCCGCGCAGATCGAACCTGGAACAAAGCTGAAGCGGGTGATTGGCTGGCCACAGCGTCAGGTGCACCAATGACGGCCACTCGTTGTTCTCTCTCTCACTGACCGACTCTCCGGCACCAGCCAATGACGGCCACTCTTTGTTCTGTCTCTGGCTGGACACAACTCCCTGCCACCTGGACACTAGGTGCAAGGGGCCACTTCACCGCCGCCTGCCACGCCCGTAACAACTCCTTATTTAGCCGTGAGAGAGGGAGGAGTGGGCGTCCGGAGATGGCTCAGGGCGATAGAGGTGGCAGCCATTGTTTTCTCACCTGTGTCGCGTCACTCAGGTGTGGCAACAAAATGGCGGGGAGGTATTGTTGTCTTGCGTCGAGTGTTGCTTTGATTTCTTGTTGTGTTTTTGTCTCCGGGGAATAACATTGTGGTATTGTGTTTGTTGGGGAGACTATTTTTGTTTTGTTTTCGTTTACTTCAATGTATTTGTTTGTCTGTCTGTCACAACTACAAGAAAACATATTGTACATTTTGCCTCTTAACAGTCACCTCCTCTTCCTTCCTCATCCCCTCCCAGCCACCACCTTCTCCTCCCTTTACACCCACCCCTTCTCTCCCTTCCACCCACACCCCGGGTGGGGCCCGTGCCACCGACCCGCTCGGGGCGCCGGCCCGGCCACCCAGCCCGCGCGCCGCCGCCACCCCACCCCGCGCGCCCGCCACCCACGCCCGGCGCCCGCCACCCCCGCCACGCGCCGCCACCCCACCGGCCCCGCACCCACCCCGCACGCGCCGCCACCCACCCGCCGCGCCCGCCACCCCGCCCCGCCCGCGCCCCACCCACACGCGCCGCCACCCCCACGGCGCCACCCGCACCGCCGCCACCCGCACGCGCCGCCACCCCACCGCGCCGCCACCCCACCGCGCCCCCCACACGCGCCGCCACCCCGCCGCGCCGCCACCCCGCCCGCGCCGCCACCCCCGCCCGCCGCCCCCACACCGCGCCCGCCCGCCACCACCCCACCGCGCCCGCCACCACCACCGCGCCGCCCCCGCCACCCGCGCCGCCACCCCACACGCGCCGCCCACCCCGCACGCGCCGCCACCCCACACGCGCCGCCACCCCACACGCGCCGCCACCCCACCGCGCGCCCGCCACCACCGCACGCGCCGCCACCCCGCACGCGCCGCCACCCCACCGCGCCGCCACCCCACACGCGCCGCCACCCCCAGCGCGCCCGCCACCCGCACGCGCGCCCCACCACACGCGCCGCCACCCCACCACGCGCCGCCACCCCACCGCGCCGCCACCCCACACGCGCGCGCCCGACCCCACCACGCGCGCCGCCACCCCGCCACGCGCCGCCACCCCACACGCGCGCCGCCACCCCACCACGCGCCGCCACCCCGCACGCGCCGCCACCCACGCGCGCCGCCCACCACCGCCGCGCGCCCGCACACGCCGCCCGCCGCGCCGCCACCACCCCGCCCGCGCCGCCACCCACCACAGCGCCGCCCGCCACCCCACCGCCGCGCCGCGCACCCCACCCCGCCGCGCCGCCACCCCACCGCGCCGCCGCCCCACCACCGCGCCCGCCGCCACCACCCGCCGCGCCGCCACCCACGCCGCGCCGCCACCCCACCGCGCGCCCGCCACCCACCACCGCGCCGCCACCCCCACGCGGCCGCACCCACCGCGCCCGCCCCGCGCCACCACCCAGCCGCGCCGCACACCCCACCGCGGCCGCCACCCCACCGCGCCGCCACCACCACCGCGCCCGCGCCCACCACCGCACGCGCCGCCACCACCACCCGCGCCGCCACCCCACCGCGCCCGCCACCCCCACCACGCGCCGCCACCCCCCACGCGGCCCGCACCACCCCGCACGCGCCCGCCACCCCACGCGGCCCGCCACCCCACCGCGCCCGCCACCCACCACCGCCGCCCGCCACCCCACCCGCGCCGCCACCCCACACGCGCCCGCCACCACCCGCTCGCGCCCGCCACCACCGGCCCGCCCGCCCTACCACCCCTTTCTCTCCCGTCCACCCACCCTCTCCCTCCACCACCCCCTCTCCCTGTCCACTCCCCCTCTCTCCCTTCCACCCACCCCTCCCCCCTCTCTCCCGCACCCCCCTCCCCACACCCCTTCTCTCCCTTCCACCCACCCCTCCTCTCCCTTCCACCCACCCCTTCTCTCCCTTCCACCCACCCCTTCTCTCCCTTCCACCCACCCCTTCTCTCCCTTCCACCCACCCCTTCTCTCCCTTCCACCCACCCCTTCTCTCCCTTCCACCCACCCCTTCTCTCCCTTCCACCCACCCCTTCTCTCCCTTCCACCCACCCCTTCTCTCCCTTCCACCCACCCCTTCTCTCCCTTCCACCCACCCCTTCTCTCCCTTCCACCCACCCCTTCTCTCCCTTCCACCCACCCCTTCTCTCCCTTCCACCCACCCCTTCTCTCCCTTCCACCCATCCCTTCTCTCCCTTCCACCCACCCCTTCTCTCCCTTCCACCCATCCCTTCTCTCCCTTCCACACCAAGGTCTTTACAGCCTCTGCCTCCACAGTCCAAAAATAAAAAGGAAATAAATAAAATAATAAATGGATAATCTCTCCCGACGGGCCATAAGGGTGAGACTCTCCAGGTTACAATGAAGGAATCTAGACTTTACAAAATCGTTTGGGATAGCACTTTCTTGTCGAGTCAATTTGCAGCCTTATGTTCTTAGCTGGTGGGATAGTATTTTCTTGACGCTCTGTATCTCCTTATTTTCCAACCTGCAGTGTGCCGCCGTTGTCATGGGCAACCAGTGAACAATAAACGTTCCCAGTAATTGGCCTCTCTCTCTCTCTCTCTCTCTCTCTCTCTCTCTCTCTCTCTCTCTAGCTCTTTTTCTCCCTCGGCCGCTCTCTCTCTCTCTCTCTCTCTCTCTCTCTCTAGCTCTTTTTCTCCCTCGGCCGCTCTCTCTCTCTCTCTCTCTCTCTCTCTCTCTAGCTCTTTTTCTCCCTCGGCCGCTCTCTCTCTCTCTCTCTCTCTCTCTCTCTCTCTCTCTCTCTCTCCATTATGTCTCATGCCCGTGTATTATTGATTCCTGATTATACCTAACCTAACCTAACCTAACCATGCGTATCACATTTCTGCTGCGTATACTCAACAAGTCTTCCTTTTCACGGACTTCTGCGTATGGTGAATACTTCAGGATCCCTTATTGCGTATTTCTGCGTATATTGGATAGTTCAGGTCCTTCAATTACGTATTTTGTTTTGCGTATAATGAAGACTTAAGGTATTTTGTTTACTTTTATGCGTATATCGATTCCTTATTGCGTATTTCTCTGTATATTAAACATACACCGATTTATTATTGCGTATAACAGTGTATAAGAGTTACCGGCGTATACAGTAATAATGATACACCTCCATCAACCACACTCTGGTCTGACAACACAGCGACACAGGTTGAATAAACGATCAATTTCCATCCTAATTTTCTGAACAAACTGAATTACCAACCATAAAGGACCTTTCTGTAATTGGTATTATGATTGGCTAAAAAAAAACTAGGTTGAAGATCGTCCTCAACCAATCACCGACGGTTCTCTGGTTTGATCTGTAATCTAATTGGCTGTCCAATTAAGATCAACAACTGAGCGGAGTTGAGCCCCGATGTCTTGCTGTCTGAGAGGGAGAGTTGGTGAGGGAGAAGACAAGAGGGAGGGGGGAAGGGAGGGAGAGAGGGAGAGTTGGTGAGGGAGAAGACAAGAGGGAGGGAGGAAGGGAGGGAGAGTTGGTGAGGGAGAAGACGAGAGGGAGGGGGAAGGGAGGGGGAGTTGGTGAGGGAGAAGACAAGAGGGAGGGAGAGTTGGTGAGGGAGAAGACAAGAGGGAGGGGGGAAGGGAGGGAGAGTTGGTGAGGGAGAAGACAAGAGGGAGGGAGAGTTGGTAAGGGAGAAGACAAGAGGGAGGGGGGAAGGGAGGGAGAGAGGGAGAGTTGGTGAGGGAGAAGACAAGAGGGAGGGAGGGAGGGAGAGTTAGTGAGGGAAGAGATAAGGGAGAAAGAGAGGGAAAGTTGGTGAGGGAAGAGACAAGAGGAGGGGGGGAGGGTGGTACGGGGAGAGAGAGAGAGAGAGAGAGAGAGAGAGAGAGAGAGAGAGAAGGGCGTGTGAGCTGTGTCTATTTCTGAAAAAATCAACAATTCTGCATCTTGATGAAAGAACCTCTCTCTCTCTCTCTCTCTCTTACCTTATAAGTACAGTAGGTATAAACCCTGACCACACTATTCTCCCTACAAGATCCCCCCCCCCACTACCCCCAACCTTCCTCCCTCCTCTCCCTTCCCTTCCCTTCGTCCTTCACCCACTTGCCTCCCTTCTCTCCCTCCTCCTCTCCCTCCTTCCTCTCTCTGCTTCCTCCAAAAATTCCTCACTATCCAACAAATGGGAGGAAGGGAGGGTAAGGGGAAGGGAGGGTAAGGGGAAGGGAGGGTAGGGGGGAAGGGAGTAAGGGAGGAAGGGAGGGTAGGGATTGAGAAAGACCCTTCAAACATACCGCGTTTACGAAACCCAACCCGACAAAAACCGACGTCGGGAATCGGTTAAAGTCGGCCGCTAAACACAAAACAGAGAGGCAATTATGTTCCGTTTTGGCCAGAGGTAAACAAATGACTTGCCCCCACCAGGCCTTCTTCAGATCATCTCCTGAGGGTGTTCATAGCTGTGGTGTTAGTTCTTGTTTCATTACTTTACGGGTATTTTTTATTGGTTTGTCTATTTGTCTAAAGAAACGACTGAAAATTAACTCCGTGAAATTTTTAGATATAATTTGGCTTAAGTATGACGTCGGCCATGTGTTGCTGTTGTTGTTGTTGTAATCAGCTGATCATCAAAACAAACCCACGTGGCATTGTTGTTGTTTCGTATCGGAGTCATCGTCATCATCTTGGTAAGTAAGGAGGTTGTGTTCCTTGTTTGGTTGTGCTGAAGATGGGGTGTGGGTGGATGGAGAGGGGTATGCCGCCGTGTTTGGTGGGGTGTGGGTGGATGGAGAGGGGTATGCCGCCGTGTTTGGTAGTACTGAAGATGGGGTGTGGGTGGATGGAGAGGGGTATGCCGCCGTGTTTGGTAGTACTGTGAGAGGGGAGGAGAGAGGGAGAAGAGGGGAGAAGAAGGGAGAATGGGGGAACAATACTGATAAACAAAGTAGAAACAAAGAAGCTTTAAACAATCGGCGTCTGGTGGAAGGTTCCAGATTACACAGACGGTCTCGTGTGTGTGTGTGTGTGTGTGTGTGTGTGTGTGTGTGTGTGTGTGTGTGTGTGTGTGTGTGTGTGTGTGTGTGTGCAGAGGGGAGATAAGAAGAGAGGAGAGACGGGAAGGGGAACTAGTAGTAAGGATAGAGAGAATAATGAGTGAGGAAAAGGATTAATGAAAAGATGAAGAAGAGGAAAAGAAGAAAAAATGGAAGAATGAAGAGGAAACGTGGGGGGATAAATCATAAACAGAAGAGAAGAGAAAGCATGATAGAGAATTAATAGAGTAAAGATGAGGGAATGGAGAGTGGAGAAAGGAAGAGAAATAATGAGAAGGGGAGCAGGAGAGGTGAAAGGTGAAACAGTGGAGAGAGAGAGAGAGAGAGAGAGAGAGAGAGAGAGAGAGAGAGAGAGAGAGAGAGAATGACAGCTGAAGAAGGGAACGAAGAGAGAAGGGGTAGACTAGTAGGAGGAGGGAGGAGGAGGAGGAGGGAGAGGAGGGAGAGGAGGAGGAGGAGGAGGAGGGAGAGGAGGAGGAGGAGGAGGAGGAGGAGGAAGGAGAGGAGGAGGAGGAGGAGGAGGAAGGAGAGGAGGAAGAGGAGGAGGTAGCGTGTGGGTGGGCAAGGAAGAGGAAACAGTGGAGAGAGGTTATAAACAAGAAGCTATCAATAGAAAAGACTCAGCAATAACACGGACTGACCCGACACTATCACCAGTCTTATAACACACTATCACCAGCCTTATAACACACTATCACCAGCCTTATATAACACACTATCACCAGTCTTATAACACACTATCACCAGTCTTATATAACACACTATCACCAGTCTTATAACACACTCTCACCAGTCTTATATAACACACTATCACCAGTCTTATATAACACACTATCACCAGTCTTATATAACACACTATCACCAGTCTTACATAACACACTATCACCAGCCTTATATAACACACTATCACCAGCCTTATATAACACACTATCACCAGCCTTATATAACACACTATCACCAGTCTTATAACACACTATCACCAGCCTTATATAACACACTATCACCAGTCTTATAACACACTATCACCAGTCTTATATAACACACTATCACCAGTCTTATAACACACTATCACCAGTCTTATATAACACACTATCACCAGTCTTATAACACACTATCACCAGCCTTATATAACACACTATCACCAGTCTTATATAACACACTATCACCAGTCTTATATAACACACTATCACCAGCCTTATATAACACACTATCACCAGTCTTATATAACACACTATCACCAGTCTTATATAACACACTATCACCAGCCTTATATAACACACTATCACCAGTCTTATATAACACACTATCACCAGT
>CAUDMG010000536.1:5742500-5745000 GCA_958450375.1 Homarus gammarus | reverse complement strand
TCGGCCACAGCATCACTACCCGGCCACACCGCCACCACCACTCGGCCACACCACCACCACCACCACTCGGCCACAGCATCACTACCCGGCCACACCACTACCACCACCCGGCCACACTACCACCACTACCACCACCCGGCCACACCACTACACCCGGCCACACCACAACCTATCAACATCGTCACAACTACCACAACTACCACCAGTAATAGTAGTAGTAGTAGTGGTGGTAGATCTCAGAGTTGTTAATACAATAATGTTAATTTCACGTCTTTTTTTTTCTTCTCTATTAAAATGTTAAAATTATTGACCCATTATACAGGAAAGTTAATGGTAAGGTTAATTATCTATTCAGTGAGCGTAATTATGTTAAAAATAACTCTCTCTCTCTCTCTCTCTCTCTCTCTCTCTCTCCCTCTCTCCCCCCCTCTCTCTCTCTCTCTCTCCCACCCCAGGTCCTCTGTTCTGGACATCTTTTCCATGAGAAAGCAAAAGTCCACAATAAACATCTCCCTTAGAAAAGCTCACTGACAGGTCGACACGGTGAAGGGAAAGGGGGGAAAGGGAGGGAAGGGGGGGGGAAAGGGAGGGAGGGAGGGAGGGAAGAGGCAAGAGAACGGAGTAAGAAGAAAAGGAAGGGGATAGGAGGGAGTGGTTGGGTGAAGCTGGGAGGAAAGGAAGGGATAGGGGAAGGAAGAGGAGGGAAGGGAAAAGGAGGAAATGTAAGGGGAAGGGAGATAAGAATACTGGGGGAGAGAGAGAAAGAGAGAGAGGAGAAGAGAAGAATAACGAGGACAGATGAGAGGGGAGGAAAAGAAGAGAGGGAAAGGAAGGGGAGAAAAGAGGAGAGGGGAAATGGAGAGTAAAAAAAAAAAGAGGTGTAACAAGAGGAAAGATAATAGGGGAAGGGAGAGAGGAGGGGAGAGGGGAGAGGGGGAGGAGAGGGAAGTTAGAATAGGAGTGGAAAAGTGAGTGGAGATGAAAGGGGAGGAAAGAGAGAAGAGAGGAGGGGAATACGACGAGAGAGGGGAGAATAAGAGGGGAGAGGGGTGAGAGGAGAAGAGAAGGGAGGTATAAGGGGAGAATAAGAGGAGAGAGGGGTGAGAGGAGAAGAGAAGGGAGGTATAAGGGGAGAATAAGAGGAGAGAGGGGTGAGAGGAGAAGAGAAGGGAGGTATAAGGGGAGAATAAGAGGAGAGAGGGGTGAGGGGAGAAGAGAAGGGAGGTATAAGGGGAGAATAGAGGGGAGAGGGGTGAGGGGAGAAGAGAAGGGAGGTATAAGGGGAGAATAAGAGGAGAGAGGGGTGAGGGGAGAAGAGAAGGGAGGTATAAGGGGAGAATAAGAGGAGAGAGGGGTGAGAGGAGAAGAGAAGGGAGGTATAAGGGGAGAATAAGAGGAGAGAGGGGTGAGGGGAGAAGAGAAGGGAGGTATAAGGGGAGAATAGAGGGGAGAGGGGTGAGGGGAGAAGAGAAGGGAGGTATAAGGGGAGAATAGAGGGGAGAGGGGGAGAGGAGAAGAGAAGGGAGGTATAAGGGAGAATAAGAGGAGAGAGGGGTGAGAGGAGAAGAGAAGGGAGGTATAAGGGGAGAATAGAGGGGAGAGGGGTGAGGGGAGAAGAGAAGGGAGGTATAAGGGGAGATAGAGAGAGAGAGGGGGAGAGGAGAAGAGTAGGGAGGTATAAGGGGAGAATAAGAGGAGAGAGGGGTGAGAGGAGAAGAGAAGGGAGGTATAAGGGGAGAATAGAGGGGAGAGGGGTGAGAGGAGAAGAGAGGGGGGGATAAAGGGAGAGAAGAGGAGAGAGGGGTGAGTGGAGAAGAGAAGGGAGGTATAAGGGGAGAATAGAGGGGAGAGGGGTGAGGGGAGAAGAGAAGGGAGGTATAAGGGGAGAAGAAGAGGGGAGAGGGGTGAGGGGAGAGAGAAGGGAGGTATAAGGGGGAGAATAGAGAGGGAGAGGGTGAGGGAGAAGAGAAGGGAGGTATAAGGGAGAATAGAGGAGAGAGGGGGAGAGGAGAAGAGAAGGGAGGTATAAGGAGGAGAATAGAGGAGAGAGGGGTGAGAGGAGAAGAGGAAGGGAGGAATAAGGGAGAAGAGAGGAGAGAGGGGTGGAGGAGAAGAGAAGGGAGATAAGGGAGAGATAAGAGGAGAGAGGGGTGAGGAGAGAGAGAGGGAGGTATAAGGGGAGAATAAGAGAGAGGAGAGGAGAGGGGGGAAGAGGAGAGAGAGGAGAGAGAAGGGGATAAGGGGAGAATAGAGGGAGAGGAGGGGAGAGGAGAAGAGAAGGGAGGATAGAGGGGAGAATAGAGGAGGAGAGGGAGTGAGAGGAGAAGAGAAGGGAGGAGAGGGGAGAATAAGAGGGGAGAGGGGTGAGGGGAGAAGAGAGAGGGAGGTATAAGGGAGGAATAAGAGGAGGGAGGGGGAAGAGGGAGAAGAGAAGGAGGTATAAGGGGAGAATAGAGGGGAGAGGGGTGAGGGGGAGAAGAGAAGGGAGGTAATAGGGGAG
>CAUDMG010000536.1:5707500-5737500 GCA_958450375.1 Homarus gammarus | reverse complement strand
AAAAACAGCAGGCCATATATGCTCTCAGTTAGGGTTTATATATCCTTGTAAAACGGAAAAGCGAAAAATCATTCAATTAACTTCAACCAAAGTTTCCAAAATCTAATCTCTCTGGAATCAAAGTCACCGTGCTGGAAAACACGGTATCATAACAGCCCCGACAAACTGCATTGGATTATCCGTCACAGAACTGGAAACTAAGGACGCAGATTACCTTTCCCCTTCCTGCCATATAACACACATATAAAAAAAGGAAGAGTTGGTCCCGTTTGATGCTGCCTTTCCAGGAATTCTCGCCCCCCTCAAAATTCTCTGTTCCTATCCCACACGCTGGAAAACCCTTCTGGATCTCCCCTCCCACCCCAATCCTTTAGTACCCAAAAATCCCTACCGCCTCCCCTTTCTCCCCTGTTACATAGCTGCGGCTTCAGGCTAGCTTCATCCCCCAGCTAAGCCCTGGAACACGGCAAATGAATCTTGGGAAACTCCATTCTCGTCAATGTTTCCAGGGAAAAAAAAAAGCCTTTGGAAGAACTGAGACGCCCGCTGTCCAGTTGCTCCTCCCCTCCTCCTGTCTCCCCCTTCTCTACCCCCCCCCCCCCACCTTTCTCCCCTCCCTGGTCCTCCTGGAAGCTCCTGCCACTAAAGATTAGCGAGCTGCAATCAGCCTTGTGTCCCAGACCAAACCCAGTGGGTCAGTCCAATCACTTTTCCTAGATCAAACAAGTGAGTCCCAATCACTTTTCCAGTTCAAACAGTACTTCATTCTAATCACCTGCAAGCGACCAGGTGTTCACTCTAATTACTATTTTTTGGGCTGAAACACAAGTCCAGTCCACCTTGCTTGTCTACACCAACAACTCCTACAGTATCTAACAACCTTCTGCTGTCGGAACAATATTTACGTCACTTTTTAACTACGATTAGTTTTTTTTAGATTAGATAATGGTCCACTACAGGTTGGCAATGAGTGTGTTCAAGACCAGTGAACTGCTAGACCAACCTACGTCACAGACCGACTATCAAAATATTTAAAAAACGATCCAGTATAACTAAACTCTAAAGCCAATTTGACCCGTTCTAACACCATCTGGGGTTTCAGCTATTTATTCCAGTTAGTATTTAAGACCAACTCATATTCTAGACCAGACCAGACTAAAGAACTCAAGCTAGACCAGTTACCCAGAGCAGACCAGGCGACCAGACCAGACCATAACACCACAATCAGGTATAACTAACCATCCAGCAGGCGTTCCAAGCTGGCGAGTATGAACAGGGGTGTGGAGAAGGGGGAGAGATAGGGGTGGGAGGGGCAGGTGAGGGAAGGATGGGAGGGGCAGGTGTGGGAGGGAGGGGTGGGTGTGGGAGTCGACCGGCCATGTTTGTGGATGTGATATCTGTCCCTAGGATCACCACTGTTTCCACGGCTCTGTTCTGACGCACTCCGCCATGTTCTAATTTTCAATAGCCAAAGTCCAGCTCTTGGGGGGGGGGGGGGGGTATGGGGGGTGGGGTGTGTGTGTGTGTGTGTGTGTGTGTGTGTGTGTGTGTGTGTTGGCTGGTGCACGATGCTATACCTCTCTCACTACTGCTGCTGCCTCTGTTATAGACTATTCCATTTTGCACGAATTTTTTCTCTCCTTTTTTTTTTTGTTCTCTTCTGTTCTTTAGTTCTCTTATTTCTTTTTTTGTTTCACCTTTCGGTTCCTCCCACTCTGTCTGTCTCTCTTTCTCTCTCTTTCCTTTTCGCTAATTACCTCACATAAACCAGGTAATTGGAAGATAGACTACACTATAAAGAGTTTTTTGAGGGAGAGAGAGAGAGAGAGAGAGAGAGAGAGAGAGAGAGAGAGAGAGAGAGAGAATGACTCCCGAAGCAAGAGAAAAAGAATATATAAACATTAGGAAAGAGTTGAAGGTAATTCTCGACCCCGTGTCACTCTCAGTTCTCATCAACTAATTGGAAATTCTGTCAATAGGACCTCTTTTTTTTTTGTGTGTGTGTGTGTGTGTCCGGCTGTGTTTTTGTTCTGTGTCCGGCTGTGTTTTGTCTGGCCGGCTGCGTTTTGTTCTGTGTCCGGCTGTGTTTTGTCTGGCCGGCTGTGTTCTGTCTGGCCGGCTGCGTTTTGTTCTGTGTCCGGCTGTGTTCTGTCTGGCCGGCTGTGTTCTGTCTGGCCGGCTGTGTTCTGGGTTTGTTTGTCCGGCTGCGGTCTTGTCTTTGTGCTTTTGATGTTCAAGATTAAATATAGATTAGACCGCAATAAGGCTTAATATTGTATGTGTGTGTGTGTGTGTGTGTGGTGTGTGTGTGTGTGTGTGTGTGTGTGTATGTGTGTGTGTGTGTGCGTGTGTGTGTGTGTGTGTGTGTTAATTCCTACATATGTACACGACAGACACACACACAGACTTTAGTAAAGTGATATGTGTTACATGTATTCATCTTCTCCCCTCACCCCTCACCCCACCCCTCCCCTCACCCCTCCCCTCACCCCTCACCCCTCCCCTCACCCCCTTCTCATCCTCCACCTTCATCTTTTTTTCCTATCTTCTCTCTGTTCTTCACTCTTCTCTCTTTCTCACCCCTCTCAACTTTTCCACCTCTCTTCCTCCCTCTCCTCCTCCTTCATACTTCCCTTCCCCCTCACCTCCCCCACTCCCTATCCCTCTCATTTACCTCATCTCTCATCCTCCCTCTCTCTCCATCTGACTCCTACCTCCTCCCCTACATCAACCTTCCCACCCAACCAACCCCATCACCTCCCTCCGTCTCCCCACCACCACCCACCCCCACCACCACCCACCCCACCACCACCCACTCCCACCACCACCCACCCCCACCACCACCCACTCTCCCCCCACCAGGAGACGGAAACAGCTCAGCTCCTTATCAACGCATGTCCCAGCAAATCAAATGTTAGAAGCAGCTGGTGGGGGTCGGCTCCCTCCTTCAGGAATACTGTGTGTGTGTGTGTGTGTTGAAGATGTAATTTGACTAAGTTTCTTGTTCTTCTTCAGCAGCAACAACTTCCTGTTCCTACTTCTGTTACTCACCGCCTCTCTCTCTCTCTCATTTCCTGATTATTCAAGAGCAACACAAAGGCCTTCCTTCACTCCCTATTAATGAACAGATAACAAATGACCGTCTCTTTCATTCTTATCATCTTTACTTTTATTTATATTTTGTTTTTGTTAGATTAAAACTATCATTAAATCGTCTACTGAAGACTAGAGGCATGAAGATAACTATAAGGACAATGATTATAAGTAGATAAATCGATGGGGGAAAACAAATGACTATCGCACTGAAACAAAAGACAATCAAACTAAAAAAAATAAAAGACTGTCGCATCAAAACAACACTATATCGTAAGAAAACAAGAACAAATGACTATCTTACTCAAACAACAAACAAAAACAAGATATATCACAGCAAACAAGTCAAAACAAGACGACGTCAGAGGGGTAAACAACGGACGATAATTCCGGGGTATGGAGTCACTCACAATAGGTGTTCTGATTACCCTTCCGGGGCGCGGATAGAGGCTGCCGGGAGCCACACACAGAGTTAGATCACACTCAGCGATTCGCTTTTGTTCTCTCCTCCTCCCCCCCCCTATCCCTGCCCCCTCCACCAACCTCTCTATTAGTCCAGGTTTGTTTTGATACGTTCAGTTCTTTCGTTTATAGTTTGTGTTTATTTGTTGATCTCGACAGGAATTTTAGGACAAAAAGAATAAAGTTAATGAATAATAAAGACATTAACAGCAACTGTACATCACCTACTAGACAGACACTATAAGTAGCTGTGTTTGTTTCTTGCGTCTATACTTTAGTCTTATTACTACCCGCTAGAAAACCATCTGGAAAGTCAGTGAAATAAGACAAAGACAGACAGAGGAAAAGCTAATATATCAATAATATCACTCGTACCCCCTTTGAAACACGACGCGTTATGACCAATTACATGCCTGAATCCGACGCCCCGACGCTCACTTGTTTTCAGGCCTTGGGGGTTCTTTCGTCTATGATTTATTCTTTTCTTTTTACTTATACTAAACTCTTTATAAAAACTAACAAGAAAAACAATTGATAGAAGGTATTACGTCTTTAATATCTCTCTCACAAATACATAACAACATCTACCGACAAAAAACATCGACAAAAACACAAAACAAAACAAAAAAACAAAAAAGCATTCCCCAGACTTCGGACAGGTCAGCGATCATATCCCTTATAGATTTGACCCGCCATAATAACCTCCATCTCGTCTTTCCTTTTCTCATTTTCTTAGTGGGAGTGGGGCCATCCCTCTCCTCCCACACCCCCTCCCTCACCTCCCACACCCACCTCCCTCTCCTCCCACACCCCCTCCCACCCCAGACGAGGAAAACAAACATTTCCACCGTGAATCACCTCCAGGAAATGCCGCCACGACCAACACAACACCGGAAGCTGTTAAGAGGAACCAGGGATACAAAACAAGAGAACGGGAAGCGACAGAAAATGGAAGTTGGGGATGTGGGAAAAGCCCAGAGCATTAGTGATGATGTATTGGTGCTGTGGGAGTTAGCTAGGGGCTGGGAGTTAGCTAGGTGCTGGGAGTTAGCTAGGGGCTGGGAGTTAGCTAGGGGCTGGGAGTTAGCTAGGTGCTGGGAGTTAGCTAGGTGCTGGGAGTTAACTAGGTGCAAGGAGGGTAAGTACTAGGTGGTGGTGTGTTAGCTAGGTGCTGGGAGTTAGCTAGGGGCTGGGAGTTAGCTAGGGGCTGGGAGTTAGCTAGGGGCTGGGAGTTAGCTAGGTGCTGGGAGTTAGCTAGGGGCTGGGAGTTAGCTAGGTGCTGGGAGTTAGCTAGGTGCTGGGAGTTAGCTAGGGGCTGGGAGTTAGCTAGGGGCTGGGAGTTAGCTAGGTGCAAGGAGGGTAAGTACTAGGTGGTGGTGTGTTAGCTAGGTGCTGGGAGTTAGCTAGGGGCTGGGAGTTAGTTAGGGGCTGGGAGGGTAAGTCCTAGGTGGTGGTGTGTTAGCTAGGTGCTGGGAGTTAGCTAGGGGCTGGGAGTTAGCTAGGTGCAAGGAGGGTAAGTCCTAGGTGGTGGTGTGTTAGCTAGGTGCTGGGAGTTAGCTAGGGGCTGGGAGTTAGCTAGGGGCTGGGAGTTAGCTAGGTGCTGGGAGTTAGCTAGGTGCAAGGAGGGTAAGTACTAGGTGGTGGTGTGTTAGCTAGGGGCTGGGAGTTAGCTAGGGGCTGGGAGTTAGCTAGGGGCTTGGAGGGTAAGTCCTAGGTGGTGGTGTGTTAGCTAGGTGCTGGGAGTTAGCTAGGGGCTGGGAGTTAGCTAGGGGCTGGGAGTTAGCTAGGGGCTGGGAGTTAGCTAGGTGCTGGGAGTTAGCTAGGTGCAAGGAGGGTAAGTACTAGGTGGTGGTGTGTTAGCTAGGTGCTGGGAGTTAGCTAGGGGCTGGGAGTTAGCTAGGGGCTGGGAGGGTAAGTCCTAGGTGGTGGTGTGTTAGCTAGGTGCTGGGAGTTAGCTAGGGGCTGGGAGTTAGCTAGGTGCAAGGAGGGTAAGTCCTAGGTGGTGGTGTGTTAGCTAGGTGCAAGGAGGGTAAGTCCTAGGTGGTGGTGTGTTAGCTAGGTGCAAGGAGGGTAAGTCCTAGGTGGTGGTGTGTTAGCTAGGTGCAAGGAGGGTAAGTCCTAGGTGGTGGTGTGTTAGCTAGGTACAAGGATGGTAAGTCCTAGGTGGTGGTGTGTTAGCTAGGTACAAGGATGGTAAGTCCTAGGTTCTGGGAGTAAACTAGGAGGTGGGAGAACGTTTATCTTTACTAACGAACGAGAGAGAGAGAGAGAGAGTACACTCGCTCTCGGTGCCGGAAGTATGACATCACGGGAGGGGTGGGTACAGTGTCACACGCCGGAAGCAATAGTTTGAGACATCTATGAAAAGAATTGTGAGTCAGGCTACTTGCTTACTCTCTCTCTCTCTATCTCACTTATTCTCTCTCTCTCTCTCTCTCTCTCTGCTCAATACACCTTCCCTCCTCCCTCAAGATTTCATGACATTCCGTAAAAAGAATTTCCCCCACAGTAACACCTCTTCCCCCCCCTCCCCCCTACCTCACCCACTATCACTCCCATCTCACCCCCACACCATGTCGGGTTGCCCCATATTTGTCGCCGCTTGGTGTAAAAATAATGGGCTTTGTCGTAAAGAAGAGCACCCTATTTTCCCACGCCTTTCCGTGACCCCAGAAATTCCCCTCCAACAAGCTCCCCTATTCTCCCTTCTTCACCCTTTTCTACGGGATAATAGGTAGGGTGTCTATTTTTTTTGTTTACTATCTTCTATTAATCTCCCTGTGTCTATTGGAAGGGAGAAAAGGGAGATATATGAGGGAGGGGTGTCCAGTGTCCTATTAACCAGCTCCCTCTGCTTAAAGTTAGGGAGTTTATTGAACATTGTGGATATCTCTCTTTGTATATCCCTTTCTCACCCTTTCCTCCCTTTCTCCCTTCCTCCTTCTCCCTTCCTTCTCAGTGTCTAGTATTACTCCCACCCTTATGGAAGAGGTTAAGATGGGCAGAAGTTGCTTACTCTCTCATCATATCCGCCACTGATTATCTCCCTCCTCTCTCCTCCTTCTTCCTCTCTCTTTCCCCCTTCTTTGTGTTCTCTTCTCTTCTATTTCCTTAATATGAGATACATGTAACACTGGACTCTCTCTCTCTCTCTCTCTCTCTCTCTCTCTCTCTCTCTCTCTCTCTCAACTTAGGCTACAGGGAAGAGCCATCTAAAGTCACCCTCACTCTTCCCATCCTGATGAAAGTTTTTTAAAAAGTCTCGTTTCGGAACACTCCACCTCTCTTTCTGTCTCTCCTCTCTCCTACTCCCTCTCTCCATCTCCCTATCTCCTTCCCCCAATTCCACCTTTATCCCCCCCCCTCTCTATCTCCTTTCCTCCACCCCCTCACCCCCCCCCCCACAGTCATACGTTGTGTTCACGTCGTGTTTCCATCGTTCTCTCAACCAAAGTAGAGCCCCACACGACCCAAACTCTCATATACGGGGGGAAATGGAAATGAAATCTTCTTCTTCCCAAAAACTTTTATGGTTAAAGTTTGGGGTTATGAGAGAGAGAGAGAGAGAGAGAGAGAGAGAGAGAGAGAGAGAGAGAGAGAGAGAGAGAGAGAGAGAGAGAGAGGAGGAATAGAAAAATAAAATAATTTAGTTTGAAAAGAAGAACAACGACAAGAACAATACAACAATAACAAAAAGAACAAACAAGAACAAACAAGGAGAAGAAGAAGAACAAGATATAAAACGATTAGATAAACAAACCAAAGAGGGATAAAAAGAGACGAACAAGAAGACGATGATAAAAGATAATTAAAGAAAACACATAAATGGTGAACTAATGAGGAGGAGGAGGGGGGAGAGAGGAGGAGGGGGGAGGAGGAGGAGGGGGGAGGAGGAAGATGTGAGGGGAAGAAAGAATGACGGGAGAGAAGTGAGAGAAGATAAGATACGAGAGAGAGGGAGAGAGAGAGAGGGAGAGAGAGACACTAAGATGGCGGCTCTAATCACAACAAGAATATCATCACTTGTTTACAGCTGGTGGAATGGTGTTTCCCTTCAGTGTGTGTCGCATTCTATGTCACCGCTTAAGTGGTAGTCTCTGTCTGTGCTCAAGCGGTAGCCCATGTCATCGCTTAAGTGAACACAAGATAATAATAATAATAATAATAATAATAATAATAATAATAATAGGGTTGGGTTGGGTTGGGTTGGGTTGGGTTGGGTTGGGTTAGGTTGGGTTAGGTTGGGTTGGGTTGGGTTAGGTTGGGTTGGGTTGGGTTGGGTTGGGTTGGGTTAGGTTGGGTTGGGTTGGGTTGGGTTGGGTTCATTTCTATAATCCTCTAAACTGTTTTGCCTTAATGTTCCTACTCTTACTCAGTAACTAGCAACACCTGTGTTAACTAACATCACCTGTTTTGATCATAATAAAGTAGCAATTTACGGTAAAGTGTATTCCATTCTCCTCAGTTGTATAAGGAACTCCATCAACCAATCCTTTTGTGACAACTTCAAGGAACTGCTCTGAGATGAGTGTTTTCTGCCACCTGTTCTGACACACACACACACACACACAAGAGTTCTATGTTACGTGACTCTCTCTAGCTCGTCTTGATCTCCCTCTGACTCCCCCTTACACCCCCCTAACACCCCCTAAATCCCCTAACATCCCCTTACACCCCTACAACCCCTCACATCCCCTAACACCCCCTAAAACCCCTAACACCCCCTCACCTTCCATTACTTTAATGTGAGAGCCTCATTTACGAGCATTACCCCTCCCTTACATTTGTTCATCAAAAGGGTTGTGGTAGCCTCTCTCTCTCTCTCTCTCTCTCTCTCTCTCTCTCTCTCTCTCTCTCTCTCTCTCTCCCTGGCTGGGTGTGGAGGAACGAGAGTATTTTGTATCTGCTGGCGAGACAAGGCTTAAGAGAGTGCCAGTGCCCTCTATGTGTTTATCTAGTGCCACCAGGGCCAGCAGGCACCCCCGTAGAGAGAGAGAGAGAGAGAGAGAGAGAGAGAGAGAGAGTAGAAGGTGGATGGTAGGAGAAAGAGAGAGACAGTGAGAAGAAAGAAGGGAAGCAATAAGTGTGAAAGATAAGAAAATGAAGGGAAGGGGTGTGAGGAAAGAAAGAAGGGAGGGGAGGAAGGGAGGGAAGAAGGGAAGTAACAAGAGAAAGGGGATAGAATGAGGGAGTGAAAGAGGGGGAGGGAGGGAAGGAGGGAGGGACGAAGGGAGGGGGGAGGACGGGAGGGAGGGAGGGAGGGAGGGAGGGACGAAGGGAGGGGGGAGGAAGGGAGGAAGGGAGGGAGGGACGAAGGGAGGGGGGAGGAAGGAAGGGAGGGAGGGAGAATAGGCAAGGGAGGAAGGTGAGTCAGAAGAGGGAGGGAGGGAGGGAGGGAGGGACGAAGGGAGGGGGGAGGAAGGGAGGAAGGGAGGGAGGGAGGGAGGGAGGGAGGGGGGAGGAAGGAAGGGAGGGAGGGAGAATAGGCAAGGGAGGAAGGGAGGGACAGAAGAGGGAAGAAGGGAGGGAGGGAGGGAGGGAGGGAGGTGGGGAGGGAGAATAGGCAAGGGAGGGAGGCAGGTACCTCCTTCTTTACCTGCCACACTTCAGGTCTAACACACGGGTATCTTATCAACAACAGCATTAAAACAAAACCATCACTAGACGACCCCAGCTCCTATTATTTTTAGACTATTGTTTTAGACTATTATTTTTAGACTATTTTTAGACTATTGTTTTAGACTATTATTTTAGACTATTGTTTTAAGATAGTATAAGGCTAGTTCACGATAACATCCTTCAAAAACAAATGAACTACTCCAAACAATAGGGTAGACCTCTCTTAACCCCAGATAGTTTGAAATAATACAATGGAACCAAACATTCAGATACCATTCGCAATTTTACTATTTTTTATGAATATTTTCGAGGTTTAGTTCATTATAGACTCAAGATTACTTTACGAGGTTGTTTTAGAGTGTAACCCATATATAAAGAACGTATCTATGGTAATTTACGGACCTCTTATACACGAGTTATTAACATGAGCTAATTAAGAAAGGTATATATGTTTACCTAACGCAGTTTTTATAATTTCCTCATATATATATAAAAAATACATCTTGGAGTTAGTTTTCCTTTTATATTCATCTCTTTATACACACACACTACCGGTCCCTTCACTAACGCAGCTTTAACTAAATCCTTCTTTCCTGTTCACTCTCGTTATATATACACCAGTGAGATGTCTTGAATTATTTACCTTCTCTCCTCTAAGTTGACAGAGAGTGAGAAAACTATGTAGGGATTGTTTACCTCTCCAGGGTACACATCCCTCACATGTCACCACTATCAACAATAGCATTAGCACAACACAACATCACTTAAACACATTCAAGAGCTGTTTTTTTTTTATTGATGTCAGCTGTTGTTTTAAAAGTAGAAAGTATCATTATTCTTTTTCTTTTTATTAGCTATGGAATGAGAGAGAAGGGAAAAACAATAGTGGGAATTATTGTAGAATGCGTGAGGTGAGGTGTAGAGGGCATACACCTTTCTAAAGTCGAGGTTGTCAATAATGGAGCATCAAAACAAACATTCTTGACGTTTACAATATTCTTCTTCTTAATTATGTTGTTTTTGGGAGTCAGAATTTTAGAGGGGATATTATTTTAGGTTTGTACTTCCTTCAATAAATTACTAAATACTAATGAAACCTTTATTAAAACGATAAGTAGAATATTTAAACTAATAAAAGGCTTTTAAAAAATGTATAAATAATCAGTTTTATCCCAGATCGCTCTCTTAAATCATCATGAGAATGGGTTGTTTACAAAGTGCGTAGTTCTTGCTCTTCTTATTATACTAAAATATACTCACCAGCAAAACACATTTCAAAAGATGTACAGCCGGGAGTGTCAGCGCCATGAAGCCCTGTGTACGATAACCTTCATTCTCCCTCCCTCTCTCACACTTTTTTTTAAACACTCACCCCGTCAAAAGTATCTCCCAAACGCCTTATTTTACGCGTGAGAATTGTAAATTATCTCTTAAAATCTCTTCCTAAACCTGTAAATTTCAGTTTAAGTTCCTTCCCTTGGCGAGTTAAGTCTTTTTAACTGATCAGGAAATCTATTTTGGCAACTGCAGCGGTGCGAGCCAATGACAACGCCGGTAGTATTCTTCAGGCCAAGAAGGCGGGTCTCGAGTGGCTGATAACAGGAGCTAAAACGGTACGGTACAATCGGCCAGGCTCATGCATATTGTGACAAGTCGGAGGGAGGAAGGGGATAAGGGGCTAAAGCAAGTATGACTGTAGCTCTTAGGGGGAGGGGAAGGGAGGGGGTGGGGAGAGAAACATAAGGGAGGAGAAGAGAGGGAGAGAAATGAACAATAAAGAGAAGAGGAGGGAGGGGTAGGAAAGAAGGAGAAGGAGGGAGGGATAAGGAAGGAAGAACGGAGAGGAGAGAGATGCAGGGAAGTAAGGAGGGAGAGAAAGGGGGAAGGAGAGAGATAGAGAGAAAGGGGGATAGATGAAGGAGGTGTGAGAGGGAAAGGGAGAGGGGGGAAAGAAATAAAAATAGGAATTTCTCAGAATATAGTCTTTGTCTTAAGGCGAGTCAACAAGAACACGTCCTCACACCTTCACTTAAGGGAGAACATTATATTAACCTTACGAGATTTGGTTAGGTTAAGTTAGGTTAGGTTAGGTTGAGTTTGGTTAGGTTAGGTCAGGTTTGGTTTGGTTAGGTTAGGTTAGATTAGAAGGCAAATTTGACCCGCAACACAAAAAGACGAAGGTAAAATAAAAATGGCGTCGGAATTACACTAAGACTCTACCATAAGAAGATATTTTACCTTATTCATAATTAAGGTAAAAAGTAATAATTATCGTAGAAATCATTGATAATAAACACGTTTTTAAATCCGTCCACCTTTTCACTTTTCCACTTTCTCACTATTCTGTTTTGACGCTTTTTCCGCTTCTCCATCATACCACTTATCCACTTATCCGCTTTGTCGACTTATCCACTTTCCCGCCATTCTGCTTATCCACCTTATTTCGTTTTTCACTTTCCGCTCTTACATCTTTCTACTGTAACTTTCTCTCCCTTAACCTTTCTCTCCCTTAACCTTTCTCTCCCTTTCTACATCTTCTCTACCTTCCTTGCTTCTTTCCGCCCGATCAAGGTGAGACGACAACTCTTCAGTCCCCTCCTCTCACCCCCCCCCCCCACGATACAATATTTCTAGGGAGGAGGGGAAAAGGGTAGGGGAGGGAGGAGGATAAGGGTAGGGGAGGGAGGAGGGGGGGAGAGGGGAAGGCGGTGGAAGGTGAGGAGACGGTAACACTATGGAGAAGATGGGTGTGTGGGTGTGTGGGCGTGTGGGTGTGGAAGGGTAGGTATGTTGTCGTGTATTTGGGGGGGTGGGGGTGGAGAGTGGGTGTGTGTGGGTAGAGAAGGGTGGATTAATGCTCATGTGGGTGAATGTATGCGTGCAGTGTGTGGGTGTCGACTCGTGGGATAAAGCTCTCCCCACGCGCCTCCTGTGAGCGGCTCAATAACTCCAGGTTGTGTCGTGGAGTTCTACCTAACGTGTTCGTCATAAGAATGTGACACGGCATTAAAACACACCCGCGAGGACACGGCGGGGGGTTCCTCCATGGGCTAGATTAGATTTCGTCTGGTGAGGGGAAAAAAACGGAACAATTTAGGGGAATTTATCCAAGTTATTTGTTGTTGTTTTCCCCTTAAGGCAGAAGAAGAAAAAAGTCGAAATGATTGTTTAAAATCGATGAGTCTTTTTTTTTTAAGTTTGACTTTTTTTTCAGAGATTCGGTTTTTGTTTTTGTTTAGACTAAATAAAGATAAAAGAACGTATCTAACTTAACAATCATATGTGAATGTATCTAACTGGATAAATTAACTTACTACAAAAAATGACAGATAAAATGTAGCCCAAACTGCTCTGAGACTTAACCTTTACGAGAGACTAAGGAAAAAAGAAAATCTCAACTTACGAATTTTTCTGAGTTTGAGTCGTGGTTCGGATTTCGATTCGAACCTTCCCGAGTTTCCAAGAGTAAAAATATGAAGCCTTAAACTTATAATATAAATCTAATGTATTCTTATATCATTTCATCAAAGTTTTACTCGAAATTTTAATCAAAAGTCTGTGTGTGTGTGTGTGTGTGTGTGTGTGTGTGGTGTGTGTGTGTGTGTGGTATGTGTGTGTGTGTGTGGTGTGTGTGTGTGTGTGTGGTGCCAAATATCTCAGGTAAATGGGTATATTCCATTACCTGTCTTGCCTATTTACCAACACAGGTAATTGGCGAGAGTGGCGCCCAATTTCCACCCCACGATTTGGTGGTATTTAAACGCCCGTACCATCGAAACTACGCCAACACGAGCGATCAACAACGTCAGATAGTCTTCTTCCATCTGCCTGTGGTGACGCTGTTCCTTGGCTCTAGAACCAGCAATTACCTCAAGGCGTTGGTCAAGCTTAAGATTATCTCTCTCTGTCTACCTCAATCAGTCTGTCTCTGTCTATTTCAGGCTGTCTGTATGTCTGTCTGTGTGTGTCTGTTATCGCTGACTTTTATTCTACATACAACTCCGTCATGAGTGTGTCGGGAGAGGTGGCGAGAGGACTTCTAGGAGGAGGAGGAGGTGAAGGAGGGACTATGGGAGAGAGAGAGAGAAGAGGAATGTGTGGGAGTTAGTCTCTAGAGTTCCTTTATTATCTCCTGACACTTATACTTTCTTTTACTTTCTCTTTCTCTCTTTTAACTCTTACTCCACCTACTTTCTTTCTCACTATCACTCTTTCCTTTCAGTAATACTCAAACCTTTCTTTCTTTCTCTTTCTTTCTTTCTTTCTTTCTTTTTTCTTATTACATCATTCTTTCTCTATCTCACTCACTGCTTTCACTGTCTCTCTCACTTTGTCTCTGTACTTTCTCTGTTTGCTTTACCGTTGCGTCTCTTACCGTTGCTTCTCTTACCGTTGCTTCTCTTACCGTTGACTCACCGTTGTCTGTTACACCACACCGTGACTTTTGGCTTCATTAGGTAACTGTCACATTTACTGTCACCTCCTGTCATTCCCCGGGTGTCACTTTCTCCCGTTACGCTCGCTTTCACTCCTCTCCTTACTGTCCTTTCTAGAGGCCTCTGTCACTGTCGCTTTCTCCGCTTACTGTCTGTCGTCTTTGTCAGTACATACATACATACATACATACATACATACATACATGCATACATACAAAATAAAATAGTATCGTAAAATAATCAATGCAATAAATAAAAAAATAAATAAATAAATAAATAAATAAATAAACCAAAAATAATACAAAAACGATAAATCTTAAAAAAAAAAAATGTGGTCTCAGAAACGTCTCCTGCGGTACACCAACCTAACCTAACCTTGCCATTACTTACCTTGGAAGATCATCTACTATGACCTCTTAATGATGATCTATTGACCTCTAGAGTCCAATAACACCTACCTAGAGTTCATTGTACTCAAGGGGAGGGGGGTGTATGACAAATGCTCCAAGAGTCCGTGAACTGGATCCTAATGACGAAAGGGGTCTTGTGAATCCGGATTTATTTGGGGTAATTTCCTCCGAGGTTTGTTTTGATGATGACCTGAACTTCAAATCGTTGTCTATTGTCTTAATTACCTATTTAAGGGTAATTATAGCAAATAATTAAGTGTTTGGGGTCGTTTTTAAAGAGTAAATGAAACTTGAATGAAGGAAAAAAAGTTTAAAAACAACAAAATTTCTTAAAAAATCGTACGAAACAATATGGAAAAGAAGATGTGTAAAGGAGAGAAAGAGTGTCAGGTGTCGCGCTGATGAAAAGGGGGAGAAAGGAGAGAGGGGGAGAGAAGGAGTGAAGAAAAATGGCTAAATATAAGAATAGGAACCCATGATTAATACCTTCCGTGTTCTGCCTCCGTAATAGAATATGGGAGGTGGAGGAAGGAGTCTCTCTCTCTCTCTCTCTCTCTCTCTCTCTCTCTCTCTCTCTCTCTCTACGGGACTAATAGACGCAATAAACTAGTGAATGGTGCTTAATAACCCTTAGGGAGATAATATGTAATTATGTAAGATGCTAAATATGTAGGTAAATACATAACTACATTTAACACGACAACCAGCTAGACACACACACCCCCCTCCCCCCACCCCCACCCCCCCACCCCCCCCACACTGGTTTGATGCAGGAAATAAAAGGGGAATAAATATTTACACGGATCCGACCGGAATAATACGGAATAATACTATACAAGAGGTACGAATCCGTATTTCATTCCCGTGTTGGTCTGCTCGAGTCTTTGTCTGTTCCTCAATGTGTAACGTCATAAGAGGATTATCAAATGGGGAGGTATTTTGTACACGATTAAAGGGGTTTTTCTTTTCGGTCCCTGGATATTTTTTTTTTTTTATCTATGCCATCCGGTTTTATACGTGTGGATGTGTGTGGTGTGGAGGGGTGGATGGGTGGATGGGTGGATGTTAAACCCGCAAGAAGAGGGTACATATGGGTCTGTTTTAATAACTCCATTTCTTCTTCTTTTTCTCACTCCTCCTCACTCTTCCGTCTCCCTTCTCACTCTCCCTCACTCTTCCGTCTCCCTTCTCACTCCTTCTCACTCCTCCGTCTCCCTTCTCACTCCTTCTCACTCCACACTCTGTCTCTACCCCATTTCCTCTCTGTAAAACTAACAATCCCTTCCCCTATTTTGTTTATCTCTCTCTCTCTCTCTCTCTCTCTCTCTCTCTCTCTCTGGGCTCACATTATGTCTTCTATATGTTGAGGAATTTACTAAATATATCTAGATTATAATATATCGTCTTGTGTTTTATATTATACAAAATAAACTCAAAATCTCATCCAGTAATTCGATACATCAAGAAAATTAACCCCCCAAAAAATTACAAAAAAAAAGAAATACAAAAAAGTTACTAATCAAAATAGTTACAAAAAAATAAAAAATAAATTATTAAAAAAAACGTAATAAGGTTTAAGGAGGGTAAACTATGCTAAACCCCTTCCCTGTATCCTCGAATTACGACACCTGGTGCTTTCCTTTCTACCACGACCCCCTGTAGCGTTCTTTTCTGTCCGTCTTTTCGTGCGTTCGTGTTGGCATTCCTCTACAAGATTGTCCGTGCCAAATATCCCTCAATATGTCAGTCTGAACGTGTCAAACATCCTTCCATCGGTGCCAAAACATCCCTACCCCAAGGAGGGCTTCGGTGACCTCGTCAAACACCCCATCAAGACACAATCCCATGGGGCGCTCTGGACACAATGCAGGAACAGACCAAGAGTTCATTCAGAGACTAACCCCCTCCACCCCCTCCCCCTACCCCCTCCACCTCCTACCCCTCCATACTACCCCCTCCCCTTTCCCTCTCAGACGTCCCCTTGAAGCCCTGGCGAACAACGGGCGTAAAGAGATGCGCCAGGCGATATGCGAGGCGCAGGACAAGGGATTAGCTGGCGGGCCCATTGTCACGCTCTCTGGCACTATCTTTCCCGGCTATCTCTCTCTCTCTCCCTCCCTGTCTTGCCTTTCACGGTTTCCCACGTCTGTCTTCCCGGTGAGAGAGAGAGAGAGAGAGAGAGAGAGCTGACTGACTGTTCCAAGTAACTGACAGATAGAAAAACAGACATATAGAGGCAAGAATACACACACACACACACACACACACACACACACACACACACACACACCACCCTGACCTGCCTTGGTCCACAGTAACTAAGTTAAGTGTAATTAAGCAACAATAAGGCCGCTACGTAGCTCGCTGCCGCCCTCCACTGATGACTTCATTGTCTTTACACACACACACCCTCAACCCTCCCACCTCCCCTCACTCTCGGCACCAGAGGGCAACACCGAGGGGAGGAACAACACAGCTCAAAACTCTAACGTTCAACAGTGTGATCTCCGACCTTGTGGTACCCCTGAGGCAAGACATACTCTTGCCCCAGGAAGCATTGGATCAGCTGGGCAAGCGCCGAGAGAGAGAGTGGGTTAGTAGGGTCGAAAAACGTATGGTTTTAGCATGGGATACTCGTTCTTGTGTACTCCCGTGAGTGGTATGGCACTATCTCGACCCGGGATGGAACAATCAGCTCGGCTATTGTGCGGAAAGGTGTTGGGACGAAAATCTGATCAATGTTGGACAATGTCGGGTGCATTTTACGGAGAATTTGATCAATCACACGCAAATTACGCCTCTGCATGTGCCAATGACGCCAATTTACGCAGACAACACGAGCCGCTGGGGTGTATAGGGGAGGGGGAGAGGGGAGGGGGAGAGGGGCCTTTCAATCATACCCTGACTGTGTTTTGGTTCGGATTGGAGGGAGGGGGGGAGTGGGGGGGGTAGTGCCACGGGGAAAGGATTGGAAGGGGGTAGGGAAGGGAAAGGGCTATTGCAGGGAGAGAGAGAATGAGAGAAAAGGAGGAGGGAAAGGAAGAGAGAAGGCGGGAAGATGGGAATGATGGAAGAAAGGAAAGGAAGGATTCTTACAGAGACAGAATATGGAAAAATTAGTAAAAGGAAGGTATGGAAAGGGAGGTGAAAGAGTATAGGAATATGGAATAGAGACAAAGAGAGGATATGAAGGGAAAAGGGGAGAGGATATATAGAGAGAATGAAGGAAAGGTAAGAGGAAGAAACAGATGATCTCTCTACTTCACTCGCCCCTCCCCTCCCTCCCTATCCCACCCCCCTCCCCTCTCTTCCCACCCCCCTCCCCTCCCCTCCCCTCCCTCTTGAGCAGAACAAGTGGAGGGATGTAAACATAGCCGGGAGAAACAAAGGAGACGAGAGATGCGCCTTGGGTGAATGTTCAACACCTCCAGACTGTGTGTAATGCGGCCATTGTTATCATGTTGCTGTCTCTATGTCTGTTTCTCTATGTCTGTTTCTCTATGTCTGTTTCTCTATGTCTGTTTTTCTCTATGTCTGTTTCTCTATGTCTGTCTCTATGTCTGTTTCTCTATGTCTGTTTCTCTCTCCCTCCCTCCTCCTTTCTTTCCACTTTCTCATTCTTCATCTCCACGCTAGAGAGAGAGAGAGAGAGAGAGAGAGAGAGAGAGAGAGAGAGAGAGAGAGAGAGAGAGAGAGAGAAGACGAGAGGGGTGATAAAGGCAAGAAGGAAGAAAGATGGAAAGACAAATGGAAGAGGAAGGGGAGAGGGGAAGGGGAGGCGGGAAGGGTAGGGAGGAAGGGGAGGGAGGAATGGGATGAGGAATAATTACATGTGATGAAGACACTCTATTTATTTAACTCAACTGCCTTGTCACATGTTCATCAAGCTCGTTAAGGGTTAATGACTATTAGTAATGAGGGGAAATGTGGTTTAAATGGGGGGGGAGGGGAGGAGAGGGGGGAAAAGGGGGGCCGGATGTAATATAACTAAGGGGAAACATGTGTAGATGAACATATTAATAATTACTATACACTTCCTCCCCCTTTTCTCCTCCCCCCCCCCTTAACAATACCTGTGACACCCCCCTTCCCCCTTAACTACACCTGTAATTCCCCCTTCCTCCTCCTTGGTTGCCCCTGGAATCGAATCCTCCCCCCCCCCCCCGACAGCGATTTGGTGTACTGTGTGTGTGTGTGTGTGTGTGTGTGTGTCTGTGTGTCTGTGTGTGTGTGTGTGTGTGTGTGTATCTCTTGTCAGTCTGTTTATTTGTCTATGTCTGTTCTCTTCTTTTACCTTCTCCCCATTTTATCACTATTTCTAGCTGTTCCTTCTTCTCCTCTTCCATCACCCTCCTTATCCTCCCTCCTCCTCCTCCTCCCTCCTCCTCCTCCTCCTCCCGGCTACAACAGCAAACAACAACAACTACAACAAAAACATCGTCAACAATAGCCCACGGTATTGTTACGCAGTTCTTTTGTTTTTTCCTAGTGCTCATTATCGTGGGGGGAGGGGGGAAGGGGAAGGGGGAAGGGGGAAGGGGGAGGGAGAAGGGGAAGGGGGAAGGGGGAGGGAAGGAGGAGGGAAAGGGGGGAAAGGGGGGAAGGGGGAGGGAAGGAGGGAGTGTGAGGGAAAGATGTTTGAAGAGGTGTGTGTGTGTGTGTGTGTGTGTGTACGTGTTTGTGAGCCGGTGAAGGAGATTAAAACGATGCCCACTTAAGGTCAAACAAGCGGAGTTAATTGGTGAAGGAACACATAGGGTTGGTCTAGGGAGCCAATTAAAAGGTTTAGTAGAGAAACACCGTAACAAAATCAATACAACCAAGTGTTTATGAGAGAGAGAGAGAGAGAGACCCTACAACTCTCTCTCTCTCTCTCTCTCTCTCTCTCTCTCTCTCTCTCTCTCTCTCTCTCTCTCTCTTCTCGCCATGTTGTTATTCTGACAGAGAGAAGTTATGACGTCAAGTCTCTTATCTCCCTCACTAACAATATCTCCTCCCCCTCTCATCTCTCCCTCTTACCTCCTCTCTTCATCCCTCTCATCTTTCTTCTCTCGCTCTTCGCCTCTCTTACCTCTTCCCCTTACCTCTTTTTCCTTTTCTCTGATTATTCTCCTCTCTCTCTCTCTCTCTCTCTCTCTCTCTCTCGCTCTCTCTCTCTCTGGGTGAGGAGGGGAGATGCAGGTGATGGGAGGATGTGGGCGGAGGGGCGGGGGTGGGGCGGGGGTGGGGCGGGGGCGGGGCGGGGGTGGGGGCGGGGCGGGGCGGGGCGGGGGTGGGGCGGGGGCTGGGGCGGGGGCGGGGGTGGGGCGGGGGCGGGGCGGGGGCGGGGCGGGGCGGGGCGAGGCGGGGGAGGTCGAGAGAAGGATAACGTCTTACAAGCGTCCATCACAATTTGGTGGTGTCCCTAGGCGAGCTGGGTGACACCTAGGCATGATGACCACCAGCGTCCCTAGCGTCCCCCCGAGGCCGCCCCCCGCCCCGTCCCTACCCCAAGGGCTTGAGGGACGGAAGAAGCTGTGGACGGCATACCAACTTGAGGTGGTGGAGAGAGAGAGAGAGACAGACAGACAGACAGACAGACAGACAGAGAGACAGGTAAACAGACAGAATAACCTAGCTTACATCACTAATGACGACAGTATAGACAAAGAAACTGACAGAAAAACACAATCAAGACAGACAGACACAAACAAAGCTCTCCTACAGCCACTACAGAGTTAACAGGGAAACAACACAAGGAAACAGACAAACAAACACAACCTCTTGGGGATGTTATTGGTGCTGGCGGGGGATAATAATGTCATCATCATCATCATCACTATCATCATCTTCGTCATCACTATCATCATCCTCATCGACATCATCACCATCACCATCATCATCACTATCATCATCATCATCATCACTATCATCATCATCATCACTATCATCATCATCACTATCATCACCATCACAATCATCATCATCACTATCTCCTGGTGACGATGATGGTGACGAGGACGTGACAGTTATGACTCATGAGGACGGAAGGGTCGTGACGAAGGCGAGGCTGGAGGGCTGAAGGTGAGTGAGGTGATGTACTCTCTAAGGAGGATGCTGTCAAGGACGTCTTCATTCTCATCTCATCTCTCTAGGATGCTGAGGATGCTGTCTCTGAAGGATCAGCTTATCTTAGGATGGTCGTCAGGATGTTGTCTCAAAAGATTAACTGATATCCCTTGAGATGTTTTGATATCGTCAGCTGATGTCAGGACTGTCAGGATTTTTGTTTCTCCTCTATCTGTCTGTGTCTGTATGTCTGTCTGTCTGTCTCTGTCTTAAAATAGGTCATCCCTAATTGACCGTCACCCTACACCCTCCGTGGGGCCAAATTAACTGACCCAAGACCATCACCTAATAGCACGAGGGTCAGGTTGGGTCAGAGGTCATTGACGACACTTCCGCTCTGACAGGGCCATCCGGGGAATGCTTGAGTAGTGACCAGGAATTCAGAAGTCGCTAACAGGTCAAGGGGAAGGGGGGGGTGTAGGGTCATATGAGGGGTTGTGACAGGTAGGTAGAAGGGGGCATCACGGAACGAGGTCATAACAGGTCAATTGAAGTATTTCGAGGGTCAGTCTCTGGTAGCTAGCAAGTGACGTCATGTTTGGATAAAAACCGAGTTCATTATCCACACATATCACTCTATCATCGCTCTCATCCATCCATAATAATCCACACACACACACTCATCCCATCCTCATATCCACCTCACACACCCATCACCCCGCCCCAGTACACCCACAACCACCCAACACACTAACGCTCGAGCAACAGTAAACACACCTTGTTTAAGAATTCAGGGTAGACCCACCCACGAAGAGACCCTAGCCACTGCCATTAGTAGATAGGACGGCCACTAACTCTTCCGCCAGGCGATGGGCGGGGCGTAATGGGGGAGAAATGGGTGTAATTGGCTTAAATGGGTGATAACTGGCACTTAAGCATTCCCGGCAAGGCCCGCGGAACGATCGTAACGAGGTAGTTTGTTATCGTGGCTATACCGGCAGCACCATTTCGCTTACTCGGCAAAACGATGGCGGGTGGTAGACGACTGCACCGCAATTGCAACAGGTCGTTAATACGTGTGAGGGGTGTGTAGCTGTGGTTGAGGGGGGTGAGGGGGAAGGAGGGGGAAGGATGTTGAGGCTGCAAGGGGTTGAAGGGGGAGTGAGGGAGTAAGGGGGATTGAAGTTTAACACACACACACACACACACACACACACACACAAAAGAAAGGAAGGAAGGAAGAAAGAAAGAGAGAAAGGAAGGAAGGAAGGAAGGAAGGAAGCAAAACAAAATTCCATATTGTGAGTTAATAAGTTCCCAAATACCTAAGAGAGGGAGACTACACAAAATATGACCCACTACTTGACGCTTGGCTGGGTGTGTCGTCTTGTGGCGAGTTTGGCGTTCGTCGTTCCCAAGTCTGTTTACATTCTGGCGTTCTTGTAGTGTGTGTGTGAGCAAAGAATTCGGATTTTCTACGGGTAGGAGTGTAAGTGTGTGTGTGTGTGTGTGTGTGTGTGTAAGTGTGTAAGTGTGTGTGTGTGTGTGTAAGTGTGTGTGTGTGTTGAGAAATCTATTTAATATTAAGGACGAATGGAATGTTAAAATGAGGTCACACACTGGTGATTAAATGTGTGGCAATAAATAGAAGAAATATAGAAGAGAGAAAGATGAAATAAAACAATAAATACAAAGAGAAAAAGAATAAATTAGGACAAAGAGAGAAAGGGAAAATATAAAACTGACATAATAAAGTAAGAAAATAACATAGAAAAAAATAACTAATACGCCCACTAAATATTGTCTACTACGGCAAAGCGGCATCCGACATCTCACAGCTTACGAGCTCGTGCGCCACCAGCAGCCAATCAGAAGACAGAACCACATCAATACTTCCTTCTCACTGGTCCATTAGCCACGCCTGTCGTCCACCGCTGACAGCCGTGGCAGATGAACAACCCCGTCGAGATTTAACCCCCCCCCCCTTACACCTATCCCCCCCTCCTTCCATTCCCTTTCCTCCTATCCTTCCTTCTCTCCTTTCTCATCCTCTTTCCTTCCTCCTCTTCTTCCTCTCCTTCCTTCCTTCCTCTTCTCCAATGTCCCCGTCTTTACCTCTTCCCATTTTTCTTATTGATTCTCCTCCTCTCCTTACGCCTCCTACACCCTCCTACACCCACCTACACCCTCCTCCTACACCCTCCTACACCCTCCTACACCCACCTACACCCTCCTACACCCTCCTACACTCTCCTACACCCTGCTACACCCACCTACACCCACTTACACCCTCCTACACCCTCCTACACCCACCTACACCCTCCTACACCCACCTACACCCTCCTACACCCACCTACACTCTCCTACACCCTCCTACACCCTCTTACACCCCTAACCATCATATAGCCTCCATTCAATTAGTGTTGATGAGAATACCCGCAGAGTTAAGGAAGGGGGGAAAGGGGAAGGAGGAAGAAGGAGGGGGAAAGAAAGGGGGGAGGAGGGGACGGAGGGGAAGAAAGAGGGAAGAAATGGGGAAGAAGGGCATTATAGGGAGGAGGGAGTTAATATGTGACTATTGGAGAGAGAGAGAGAGAGAGAGAGAGAGAGAGAGGTTAGTCAGCTCTATGAACGTAAATCTTGACTGACTGACTGACTGACTTTCTCCTTTCTAGTAAGTTCTACCCCCTTTCCTCTCAACGCCCTCTCTCTCCCTCCCTTAACCCTTTATCTTTCCCCCCTTTAACCCCCCCTTGGCCTCCCATAGCTGCCAGACACCTTGTTGACCCGTGGGTGAGGTCAGGTCACACCCTCGACACGTCTCACACCCGTCACCAAAACGCCCATTTCCGCCTGTCATACCACCACCACCACCACCACCACCAGTACCACCATCGCCACCACAACCATCACCACCACAACCTTCACCACCACCACCATCACCACCACCACCACCACCACCAGTACCACCATCGCCACCACAACCATCACCACCACAACCTTCACCACCACCACCATCACCATCACCACCACCACCACCACCAGTACCACCATCGCCACCACAACCATCACCACCACAACCTTCACCACCACCACCATCACCACCACCACCACCACCACCACCATCGCCACCACAACCATCACCACCACAACCATCACCACCACCACCATCACCACCACCACCACCACCACCACCACCACCAGTACCACCATCGCCACCACAACCATCACCACCACAACCTTCACCACCACCACCATCACCACCACCACCACCACCACCACCACCAGTACCACCATCGCCACCACAACCATCACCACCACAACCTTCACCACCACCACCACCATCACCACCACCACCACCACCACCAGTACCACCATCGCCACCACAACCTTCACCACCACCACCACCACCACCACCACCACCACCATCGCCACCACAACCATCACCACCACCACCATCACCACCACAACCACCACCACCATCGCCACCACAACCATCACCACCACCACCATCACCACCACAACCACCACCACCACCACCACCACCACCATCACCACCACCACCACCACTACTACCACCACTACTACTACCACTACCACCACCTAAAATACTGACTGTGTACATGACCCTGGGCGTACAGAGTGGGGAGAAGGGGAGAGGAGAGGAGGGGAGATAAAGTGAGAGGGGAGATAATAAGCACAAGAGGAGAGGAGGTGGAAGAAAGAGGAGGAGGAGGAGGAGGGGTAGAAAGAAGAGGAGGTAGGAGGGGTTGTGGGGAGGGGGATGCAGGGAGGAGGAGTGGGGGTGTGGGGGGTACGAGGGGTGGATAGGAGGGGGAGTAGGGAGGAGTGAGGGAGGCTTCACATAGAGACGGGAGGTAGTGAAGCTCCTTGCGACATCAGATGAAGATAGGGCAAATATCTGGCATACGGCGCTGTTGGCTTCAAATGAGGCTGCAAATTGTAGAGAGGGGGAGGGGGGGAGGGGGAGGGGGGGAGGGGATGCTTATGATCCTGAAAATTGACGACCCTTGTCTGTCTGTCTATCTGTCTGTCTGTCTGTCTGTCTATCTGTCTAATCTATACTAGGGTGATATCGTAAACCCCCAAAAAGGTTATCTCAGTTTTTCGATATTGCAAATTGAAGGGGTGTGTGTGTGTGTGGGTGTGTGTGTGTGTGAGGGGTGTGTGTGTGTGTGTGTGTGTGTGGGTGGGTGGGTGGGTGGGTGTGTGTGTGTAATTGTCAACACCGCGTAATTATGGAATCGAGTTTAATTACTGATTATAGTGTAATTTTGACTTCTTCTGATGTAGGTTATCCGTGTGTCTGTCTGTCTGTCTGTCCGTCTGTCTGTGTCTGTCTGTCTGTCTGTCTGTCTGCTCATCCTCTGCTTCCATCATCCTCTGCTTTCCCATCAATCTCTATCTGTTAACATTCTTTCCTCCTCTTCCTTCATTTTCCTCTTTCTCCTCTCCCTCCCTTACTCCTCTCCTCTCCCTCTTTCTCCCTCCTTCTCCTCCCCCTTCCCCTCTTCTTCCTCACCTCCAACCACACCCCTCACAACTCCCATCCATCTCTCACACCTCCCCCCTCCTCCCCCCCTACCCCTCCCCCCCCACTCCTCAGCATTCCAACACTTATGCAAATTCGGTCCTTTAAATATGGCGGCTACTTGACTCCCCCCTGAGATAAGACGAATACCCGACACAGCATCCGGTCTACTACTGTTAACGGGGTCCTGTTATCGTGTCCTGTTGTCGTTAAACGCGTGGAAAATGTTAATTACGTTTCGTTGAACTTCAGGAGGTGGGTGGGTGGGTAATAAGTGATATGGGCGTGAATTGGTTTTTTATAAGTATCAATTTTGGCTTTTATGTTCATGATGAAATTGGTAACGTGGTTTCTAAATTGACGAGGTGCTTTCTCTCTTTATTTCTCTCTTCGTATCTCTTCCTATTTCTCAGCTAAACATGAGTACCCCAAAGCACCAATATCCGCAGGCAATCTTGTCCTGTACACCTCCCTACTACCCACCTACCCACACACCGCTAGTCTCTATAGCGGTCCACTGCTTACGCTCCGTGGGCTGCGACGCGCGAGCCTTTCCGCCCAGTTATTTGCTCACCACCACCACCATCTATATCACCAAATATCTACGTCATCTGTATGCTATGGCCTTCCTCCTTCTCTGGTTTAGACGCTGGAGGGAGTGGGGAGAACGGTAGTCACTTGTAGTTTGATTTAATTCACTAAAGAACCAATATTAAAGCGACATTATTTGAAGGTATTTACGTGTGTTGAAATTCTTTTGAACGCTTCGTGACTAAGTGTATCGGGATATATCTATGTCATCTATGTGGTATAACCTTAGTTTTCTTTTGGTATATACGTTAGAGAGAGTGAAGATATACCTTACTTGGGTATATCTAGCTTACGATCATATTAGAATCATTTTAAGTTATATTGATTTATGGTGACTATATACTTAATAACCTTCTATAACTTCAAACTTCTTTCCCAATAGATACTTGAGATAATGGACAGATAATTAGGTCCATGAAGTTTAGTTTAGATTGTTTCAATAACTAGATGGGACGAGATTATGTTGTCGCGTGTGTCAAAACTTTTCCGGGAGTCGTCTGAACCACTCATTAGATCCTGCTGGTCGTCATCTCCTCCGTCCCACTCGGAATAAACTTACAGAAACTAAATTCTTCCCAATGTCTAAGTTGTCAATTTATTTTATATTTTAGATCCATTTCTTTTTATGTATTACAACCGGGCCAAACACGGTAAAATGATCCTTTAAAGAGGAAAATCATACCCAACATTTAGACCGCTCGGGGCTTTGAAGGTGAGGGGGTCGGCGGCGCGTCAACCAGATAGGCTCGTAGCAGCCCCCGAAGATTCGTCAACCGTTATCTCATCTTATCGAAGCCGCAGATCGCTAGCGACAGGTCAATCTCCGATGGAAGTATGAGAGTAGGATGGTTTCATCTGGCGTGATTGGGACCCAGTGATTGGAATGCTATGATTAGGATTGGAAGCTGTGAGGCGGAAGAATGTTTATGCGTTGGTGGGTTCGTGTGGTGTTGGCGCCGGATTTTGTAATTTTGGCGGCATGTGAGGGGGTCGGATCCAGAAGTGTCCGCGGGATATTACATGCGAATGTCTTTAAGGGGATTGGAACCTGTCTGACTGATGTTTTCCTCTCTTAAATCTATAATTCGTCTCATATATAACTGTAGCTCTTATTTACTTTATATTTCCTTATTTATCTAAACTTTTACTTTGTTGATATATAATTAATAGTTAATTCATAATTATTCTATTTACGATTTAAAGAAGCGATATTATTATTGTCATTTATTAAAAAAATTAAAATAAATATTCCACTTCAAAATTAACTCGATAAAGGAGATATTATTATTATTATTATTATTATTATTATTATTATTATTATTATTATTATTAAAGGGCAAGCCTGAGGGGAGGGGGAGGGGGCGGGGGTGGGGGCGGCGGTGGGGGCGGGGGGAGGGGGGTGACATACATGACCGAGGGTTACAACTGTCATGGTTGTCATCTGCTGTTGGCAGCGGCCCCCTCCATACGTCACTCTGACGTACACACACACACACACACGATGCCCAAACCTCACTTTCACCTACCCTACTAACCACTCCCCCTCTCCTCTCCAACAGTTTCACTCTCCCCCACCAACACCCCTCAACACCCCCACCAACAAGGCAGTAAGAATAACACGAGCAGTAAGTCTCTGTTATAGGCGCGGCAGGGAGAGACTGCTCACGGCCTCTGACTTAACCTACAAGTAGAAATATTGGGACCACCTGAAGATTAAGCACCCCAGCCTTTTTTTTGAATTGATAATGAAATACTCTAATGCTAACCTAACCTAACCTAACCCAACCTAACCTAACCCAACCTAACCCAACCTAACTAACCTAACCTAACCCAACCTAACCCAACCCAACCGAATTTAGCCCGTACTTAAAATTCAACCTATATAAACACTAAGACTTTATTTATCATGTCATTTATTCCTACATATTTTGCCGGGTGTTTAAGAACGGTCATAAAACACACATGAGTATCGAATTCCACTCATCTACTTCCCGCCTATGATGAGCATCGTGAGAGGAGGATTCGATCTCCCCCTTCTCTTTTACCGAGTGGGAACCGAACCCCCATATTTACGATGCAAATCCGAAGCCTCCCGAACCCGTTACTGTCAAAACAAACCTTCACGTCACTTATTGAATGTCGCTAACAGCTTCCGATGAGCCAGAGGGAAATATTTCTAGTGTTTTTTTTTTTTTAGTCTATTGGTTTACGATTCTTTTAACGTGTTCGACTCTCAGACGATTAGTGGCGTGTTGAAGAGGAAGGCAGAGTTACGCTGTAGGTGTGGAGGAGGGGGTGCCGTGTTTATTGTGGGGTGGAGGAGGGAGGAGGGGGTGCCGTGTTTATTGTGGGGTGGAGGAGGTGGAGGAGGAGGGGGTGCCGTGTTTATTGTGGGGTGGAGGAGGTGGAGGAGGAGGGGGTGCCGTGTTTATTGTGGGGTGGAGGAGGGGGTGCCGTGTTTATTGTGGGGTGGAGGAGGAGGGGGTGCCGTGTTTAATGTGGGGTGAAGGAGGAGGGGGTGCCGTGTTTATTGTGGGGTGGAGGAGGTGCAGGAGGAGGGGGGTGCCGTGTTTATTGTGGGGTGGAGGAGGTGGAGGAGGAGGGGGTGCCGTGTTTATTGTGGGGTGGAGGAGGTGCAGGAGGAGGGGGTGCCGTGTTTATTGTGGGGTGGAGGAGGTGCAGGAGGAGGGGGTGCCGTGTTTATTGTGGGGTGGAGGAGGAGGGGGTGCCGTGTTTATTGTGGGGTAGAAGAGGAGGGGGTGCCGTGTTTATTGTGGGGTGGAGGAGGAGGGGGGTGCCGTGTTTATTGTGGGGTGGAGGAGGAGGGGGGTGCCGTTTTTATTGTGGGGTGGAGGAGGAGGGGGTGCCGTGTTTATTGTGGGGTGGAGGAGGAGGGGGTGCCGTGTTTATTGTGGGGTGGAGGAGGAGGAGGAGGAGGGGGGTGCCGTGTTTATTGTGGGGTGGAGGAGGAGGGGGTGCCGTGTTTATTGTGGGGTGGAGGAGGAGGGGGTGCCGTGTTTATTGTGGGGTGGAGGAGGAGCAGGAGGAGGGGGTGCCGTGTTTATTGTGGGGTGGAGGAGGAGGGGGTGCCGTGTTTATTGTGGGGTGGAGGAGGAGGGGGTGCCGTTTTATTGTGGGGTGGAGGAGGAGGGGGTGCCGGGTTTATTGTGGGGTAGAGGAGGTGGAGGAGGAGGGGGTGCCGTTTTTATTGTGGGGTGGAGGAGGAGGGGGTGCCGTGTTTATTGTGGGGTGGAGGAGGAGGGGGTGCCGTGTTTATTGTGGGGTAGAGGAGGTGCAGGAGGAGGGGGTGCCGTGTTTATTGTGGGGTGGAGGAGGAGGGGGGTGCCGTGTTTATTGTGGGGTGGAGGTTGTGGGTGGAAGAGAAGAAGGGGTCTGGCGTTTATTGAGAAGGGTTAAATGCTAAAAATTTGCGTATATGGGGGGGGGGAGAGAGAGAGAGAGAGAGAGAGAGAGAGAGAGAGAGAGAGAGAGAGAGAGAGAGAGAGTCCTAAATTCCTTCTTATATCCTGAAGGATCTGAAGGAGAATGTAATACTCTCTCTCTCTCTCTTTCTCTCTCTCTCTCTCTCTCTTTTGGGAAGGATCTCAAGGCTGGGGATTATAAAGTGGGGGGGAGGGGGAAGGGGGAAGGGGGTAGGGGGAAGGGGGTAGGGGAGGGACCTGTCGTATATTTCTCGCTGCTCAAATATGCAAAAATTCCCAACGTGGGATTAGCCAGCAGGAGTGATTTCCGGGGAGTCTGAGGAGGAGGAGGAGGAGGAGGAAGAGGGGGAAGAGGAGGAGGAGGAAGAGGAGGAAGAGGAGGTGGAAGAGGAGGAGGAAGAGGAGGTGGAAGAGGAGGAGGAGGAGGAGGGGGAGGAGGAGGAGGAGGAGGAAGAGGAGGAGGAGGGAGAGGAGGAAGAGGAAGAGGAGGTGGAAGAGGAGGAGGAGGAGGAGGGGGAAGAGGAGGAGGAGGAGGAGGAAGAGGAGGGGGAAGAGGAGGAGGAGGAGGAGGAGGAGGAGGAGGAGGAGGAGGAGGTGGAAGAGGAGGAGGAGGGGGAGGAGGAGGGGGAAGAGGAGGAAGAGGAGGAGGAGGAGGAAGAGGAGGTGGACAGGATTTAGGAGAGACATGAGCAAGAAGAAGAAGAAGAAGGAAAGAATATCAAACAAAGACAATCAGAATTAGAAACGAACTAGCTATTAGACAGACAGACAGACAGACAGACAGACAGGCAGACAGACAGACAGAGACAGACAGACAGACAGACAGAGACAGACAGACAGACAGACAGACAGGGGCAAGATCAATACTAATAATGAAGCGGGTGAGAGAGGGAATAATAATAATAAATTAGGAAGGAGGAATAATAACAATAATTAGGTTTAGAGACAAGATAATAGAGTTAGTCCTCTCTCTCTCTCTCTCTCTCTCTCCGTCGTCTCTCTTCCTCGCCCTCTCTCTCTCTTCTTCCCGATGTTTTTCTTCCTCTCCTCTCTCTAGCACCTCTTCTCTTTCTCTGTGTTTAACGTCGTTTTTACTCTCTCTCTCTGTCTTTGACCTCTCTACTCCCCTCTCTCCCCTCCCTCTCTCCTCGTTCTCTCTCTGCTCTGCTGGTCTCTCTCTCTCTCTCTCTGTCTCTCCTCCATCTCTCTCTCTCTCTCTCTCTCTCTCTTTGTTTGTTTTTTTTTCTTCTCTCTCTGTGTCATCGTCTCTCTCTACTCTGCATGGTTTCTCTCTCCTCTCTCCTTCTCTCTGCTCGCTCTCTCTACTCTCTCTCTCTTGTGTCTCT
>CAUDMG010000536.1:5680000-5702500 GCA_958450375.1 Homarus gammarus | reverse complement strand
CGTGTGTAAGAGGCGTGTGTAAGAGGCGTGTGTAAGAGGCGTGTGTAAGAGGCGTGTGTGAGAGGCGTGTGTGAGGGGCGTGTGTGAGAGGCGTGTGTGAGGGGCGTGTGTGAGGGGTGTGTGTAAGAGGGGCGTGTGTGAGAGGCGTGTGTGAGAGGCGTGTGTAAGAGGCGTGTTTGAGGGGCGTGTGTAAGAGGCGTGTGTGAGGGGCGTGTGTAAGAGGCGTGTGTAAGGGGCGTGTGTAAGAGGCGTGTGTGAGGGGCGTGTGTAAGAGGCGTGTGTGAGGGGCGTGTGTAAGAGGCGTGTGTAAGAGGCGTGTGTGAGGGGCGTGTGTAAGAGGCGTGTGTGAGGGGCGTGTGTGAGGGGCGTGTGTGAGGGGCGTGTGTGAGGGGCGTGTGTAAGGGGCGTGTGTAAGGGGCGTGTGTGAGAGGCGTGTGTGAGAGGCGTGTGTGAGGGCGTGTGTGAGGGGCGTGTGAGAGTTAAGGGTGTGTGTGTGTGTGTGTGTGTGTGTGTGTGTGTGTGTGTGTGTGTGTGTGAGAGAGAGAGAGAGAGCACCATCCCATCTTCATCATCATTTCCCCCTTCCATCTCAAACAACCCTTTAAACACTACCTATGATCACCCCCCCCTCTCCCCAACCACCCCCCTCTCCCCCATCACCAACCAACCCCTCCCACTCTCCCCATCACCAACCACCCCCCTCTCCCCCATCACCAACCAACCCCTCCCACTCTCCCCATCACCCCTCCCCCATCACCCTCTTACTTCCCATTCTTATATAAACCAAACCAAAAAAAAAACAAAAAATAATAATAATAATAATAATAATGTGGCACCAGGAAGGACAAAAAAAAACAAGTAAACAAAAAAAATCAAATCAAAACAAAAGAAACACGAAAGAAAGAAAAAATCAAGACTGTCTGAACCCGAGGGCAACAATATCGACCCAATTTGACCCTTAGTTAGTCTCAAGGGAAGGGTGGGAATACTGTCTCTTCCCTTCCCTTCCTCCCTCACCTTTCTACCCTCTCCTACTCTCTCTCCCTTTCCCATCCTTTCCCTCACCTCCCACCTTCCCTCTTTTTCCTTTCTTTCTTCCCCTTTTTCCCTCCCTCAACCTCACCTCACTCCTTCCTTCCCTCCCATTCCTACCCTCTCCTTCCTTCCCTCACACCCTCCCTCCTTCCCTCACGCCCTCCCTCCTTCCCTCACCCCCTTCCTCCTTCCCTCACGCCCTCCCTCCTTCCCTCACCCCCTCCCTCCTTCCCTCACGCCCTCCCTCCTTCCCTCACCCCCTCCCTCCTTCCCCTCACCCCCTCCTTCCTTCCCTCACCCCCTCCCTCCTTCCCCCCACCCCTCCTTCCTTCCCTCACCCCCTCCCTCCTTCCCCCCACCCCTCCTTCCTTCCCTCACCCCCTCCCTCCTTCCCTCACGCCCTCCTTCCTTCCCTCACCCCCTCCCACTCCCTCCCTCCGTGTCGTCGTAGTTGGAGTATAATCTGATTTCACTCCTCCGCGGTTTTATTATTAATGAAGTGGCATTGTGGGAGGGTGAGGAGCCCCCCCCCCCCCCCCGGCCAGTACACAAACTGATGCTTGTTACCGCCATTGTGGCCTACTTAAGGTCTCACGGGGCTGGGGAGAGATGAGAGACTGTGAGAGATGGTGAGAGAGATAGGAAGGGAGACAGAGATGGTGGGAGAGAGATAGATGATGATGATGATGAGAGAGAGAGAGAGAGAGGGGGGGGTAGTGGGGGGTAGTGGGGGGGGTTCTAAAGAATGGTTGGGAGTCCTTGGAATATATTCAATTTTACTCTCAGGTGTTCCTCTTGTCTGTGGCTACTTAAGAGTTCACTGAATCTTGTGGAACGACGCCGGGTAAGTTTGTGTGAGGCTTCGAATATGTTTCATTTGTTCTGGATTGTGCCGTCAGTGAGCTAGTGAGTCGTCTCGGTGGAGCTTCAATTGTTATCTCGTGTTAAGTTTCTCGGGAATTTTTCAGCTTTTGGAGAAGTTTACGATGATGTGTTTCATCTGTTTTAATAATTTCAAGATATTTAGTTTTTTTTTCAGTAAACAAAAGGTAAATGAGGATATACCAAAGAGGGTGACATAAAACCTTTCGTTATTATCTCACCTGTTCAAAGGTACATCGTCTTTAGGAGTCAATTATCACAAGTCAAGGAATTAACTTTACCTGAACGTCTTCCCTACGACAAAAACCTCGAGTAGTAAGACCCAAAGCCTGAGATAATCATAAGGTAAATATTCCTCGTTATTAGGGGGAATCGTTAACCCATTAAACCCGTAACTTGAAACAAATCGATAATGGTGTTGAAGACAGACATAAACGTCACTATAATACGATATCTAAATTAAGGCCCTCCTCCCCCCCCCCCAAAAAAAAAAACATCAACTTAAGAGTATCTGAGAATCCAGGACGTGACGTAACACTTCAACACCTCTAAAAACTTCAAATTCACTTCCACTAATGAGAACTTCCACTTTAACTCTCACTTACTATGGAAAAAGAAAACCTCAAAATAAATAAAATGGCGTCGAAACAGCACCGAGACTCTTACGAAATCATAAAGAGAATCCAGACGTTGTTGTCGGTGGTGGTGGTGGTGTGTGTAAACCTACTCTTAGCGCCAGAGGGGAAGAAGAAGGAGAAGAAGAAGGAGGACTTGAACACCTTAAAACCCATCGTGGTAAAGCCTGGCCGCGGCGTGAATTCGTAAAAGTCTTGTTGGGGGTCTTTTGAGAAGCTGCTGGGACAAGGGGGGGGGTGTTGGGGGGTGGGGGGTGGGGTGTGTGGGGGGGGGGGACGGCCTCGGCGCTAAGGACGCGGGTGTCCACAAGGCCCTGTATGCCAGCCTTTGTGAGCCAAGATGTTTTTCTTGTCAATTATGGCGTTCTGTGAGATGGTGGCCGGTAATTCAGCTCCATTCTCAGACGAGTTTTTTGAGAGACTCTTTGGTGAGGCTATTTTTTTTTCTCTATCTTCTTATGTGGTTGTTTGTGGTTGGTGGTGGTTGATGGTGGTGGTTGGTGGTGAGGGTTGTTGTTGGTAGTGATAGTGGTGGTGGTGGTGGTGGTGACGTAGTCTTAGTAGCAGTTGTGGTTGTGATGGTGGTGATATCAATAGAAGTAGTGGTAGTGGTGTTAGTAGTTGTGGTAGACTGGTTGTGATAATTATGCCATTGTTTTTGTTACCTGTTCTATTTTACTCCATGGTTGTTAATCTTACTTGTCATATTTGCTTATTGTTATTTGCTGTTATTAATGTTATTGTTTCATACGTAGCTAAAATATAAAAGACCTCAACCTCACTTTAGCCATACATAGTGTGTGCGTGTGTGTGGCACTAGAACACATAAAACTACACACACACACACACACACTCACACACACACACACAGACGACTTACGGAAGAGAGAGAGTGTGATGAGGAAGGAACATGACCTAGACCCCCTGGACAACCGGTCATCATTGATATACAAAGACGCCCTGAACGGAGGAGCCACCGTCTGCTGCTGCTGCTCCACACACACACACACTGGTTACAACTTGGGTCATTTTTTTAGGCACAACATCTCATATTCTAACAAATTTGGCTACTGTAGTGTGTGTGTGTGTGTGTGTGGGCAGTCTATCATCCAGCGAGTAAGCAAACGACTACAGTCACCCCCTCCCACTGCTTCATCCATTTCATAGGCAAACAAAGCCAGCTGAACTAATCAAACAAAACACTGTATGTAAATAGCTGGCGTTTTTTTGTACGAGTAAACAAGGCTGACTCTGGTTACCACAAACGATTCAATCTTGTATATATTTGCTGGTCTGGCCGCCGCTGACCGCATCAAACGGAAATTTTAATAATGGGATTGTGTGTTTACCGTTGTGGGAACATTGTTGGAACTGTTCTGAAGGCAAACCATTTCAATCACCTTTGTCCCCCCCCCCCCTCCCCTTCCTCAAAGAGAATTACCAACGCTCTTAATGGTTAGGACACGCGTTCGAACCCTCACCCTCATACCCCCCCTGCCCCCACCTCCCCCTCCCCCTCTCAAGAAATAAAGTGAGGGATGTAGGTGTTTGTTTTTGCGTTATTTTGAGAATATTTGGAAGGATCAGGTATTTTGGATGGTATAGGATACACGGGTTCGAATCCACCACACCCAACCCTTTCCCACATAACCCCACACCTACCCCCCCCCCCCCCCCAGAGAGAGAGAGAGAGAGAGAGAGAGAGAGAGAGAGGACAATGAGGAAGATAATAGAGAAAGTGTCCCAGCTGGCACTTGAGGCAGTGATACGGTGAGGGGAGTCAACAACCTACCCCTCACGTCACCCCTCACCTCACACCTCACCCCTCACCTCACCCCTCACCTACCCCTCACCTCACCCCTGACCTCACCCCTCACCTACCCGTCACCTCACACCTCACCTCACCCCTCACCTACCCCTCACCTCACCCCTCACCTACCCGTCACCTCACACCTCACCTCACCCCTCACCTCACCTCTCACCTCACCCCTCACCTCACCCCTCACCTACCCGTCACCCCTCACCTACCCCTCACCTCACCTCTCACCTCACCCCTCACCTCACCCCTCACCTACCCGTCACCTCACACCTCACCCCTCACCTCTCATCTCCCCACACTCCACCTCACGTCTTTTATCTCATCGCTTCTCCTACCTCTCCTTCCTCTCCCTCCTCTCTCTCCTCCCTGTACCTCTTCCTTCACTTCTCTTCCTCCCTCTCACCTCCTCTCCCTACCCCCCCCCCCCACCATCCTCCTCTCTTAAGAAAATCCATTAAATTACCCTAAAATTACCCTAAAATACCTTAAATTACCTTAAATTACCCTAAAATACCCTAAATTACCTTAAATTACCTTAAATGACCCCAAACTACCCTAAAAATTACCCTAAAACACCTTAACTGCCAGCTATGTTTCTTCACCAACTCGTCATAACAGAGAAACAGAACCTCACACCTAATAGAGTAATAGACGTCTATCATTCAACACAGAACTTGTACTAATCACCAATAGACACACGGAGAGAGAGAGAGAGAGAGAGAGAGAGAGAGAGAGAGAGAGAGAGAGAGAGAGACACACACACAAGGGTCGTTCTATGTCATTCAATTAACCTCCAACAGTTGCCGACTTTGATGAATATTTGATAGAGTTTGACGATATAAATTAAAATGTTTTTGTCAAGGACGAAACAACGGGAAAGACAACAAGGGTGAGAGGGTCTTATGGTTACCCGCAGGGGGAGGGGAGAGAGAGGGGAGGGGGGAGGGGAGTGGAGGGGTGGGGGAGAAGGAGGCAATAACCGGAGAAGAAAAGAAAGGAAGAAAGAGTAACGAAGAACAAAGAAAGCATACTAAGCCTCCGGTACAGAGGAAGGTATCATGACCGGTACTAAACTTTGGTACCCCTTTACAGCTGAGTGAACTGGGAGGAGCAAAGGGGGGGGTCGAACCACCGACAACTGGAACAAGAGGCGAGGACTGTATCCACTCGACCACCGCCTCACTCCAGGAAGAAAGAGAGAGATCAAGAAATATAATATAAATAAGGAGATAGTGTTAAAAGAGAGTGAATTAAAGAGAGTGAATTTGGAGATGAAGACAAAAAAGAAGAATTACTTTTTTGTTAAGAAAGAAAGAAAGAAAGAATGAAAGAAAGAATGAAAGAAAGAATGAAAGAAAGAAAGAAAGAAAGAAACAAAGGGAAAGAAAAAAGATTCAACTGTTTTTGGTAGGAGACAAAAATATAAGATCCTTAGAAGAAACAGAATGGACTCAGTAGAACACAGGAGGACTCAAGAGGAAGAAGAGGAGGAGGAAGGGAGTGTGAGGAGTGAGGAGTGAGGAGGAGGAAGAAAGGAGTGAAGAAGATTGAGGAGTGAGGAGTGGAGGAGGAGTTGGTCTTCGCCGGGGATGGAGAGAATACCTAATGAAGACGGCAGGACTTTGATGCACCATCGGCCATTATTGGGTTCCTTAGACCAGTGTACTCTCCCTGGGGTGCGTGTCCTCCTTCTTCTTCTTCCTCCTCCTCCTCCTCCTCCTCTTCTTCCTCCTCCTCCTCCTCCTCTTCTTCTTCTTCCTCCTCCTCCTCCTCCTCTTCTTCCTCCTCCTACTCTTCTTCTTCCTCCTCCTCCTCCTCCTCTTCTTCCTCCTCCTACTCTTCTTCTTCCTCCTCTTCCTCTTCTCCATGACGCGAGGAGGAGAGAGGGAGGGAGGGAGGGAGGAAGAAGAGGAAGAGGAGGAAGAAGAGGAGGAGATGGAAGAAGAAGAAGAGGAGGAGGGTAGGGTTGGAGGTGGTAAAAAGAGATATGAGAGAGAGAGAGAGAGAGAGAGAGAGAGAGAGAGAGAGAGAGAGAGAGAGAGAGAGAGTCGCCGCCGCTTCAGATCAGAGGAACACCTGAAGACTAAATCAATATCTCAAATTATTGTCTTATCCTCTTACCTGTATGACTGAACGAGCGTTAATAAATTATCACACGAACTACAAAGAGAGAGAGAGGCTGATCCACAAAATCCCACAAAATCCTACAAAAGTCCCACAAAATCCTACAAAAGTCCCACAAAAGACCTACAAAGGCTCCCACAAAACCCTACAAAAATCCCACAAAATCCTATAAAAGTCCCACAAAGCCCCTACAAGATTCCCACAAACGCCCTTCCCCCCCCCCCCCCCACACATACTCAAAACCATTAGGGTCCGTTGTGTTAATTTACTGAAGAATGAGTCAGTTAATAACACAGGTATTCACTTAGTAATTACATCAAAGGTATCGTCTCTCGCACAGGTAAACACAAGACAACCATTCTTACTACCAGCTGTTTGTGACCGTATCGAGTTTGAAAGCCATCTGCAGGAGACAAAGGACCATCTGCTGGGGTACACTTGACCACTTAAAACACACCTGGGATACACTTGATTACTGTAAGACGCTTAGGGTACACTTGATCACTTAAAAGACACTTGATTACTTTAAGACACCTGGGGTACACTTGATTACTGTAAGACGCTTAGGGTACACTTGATCACTTAAAAGACACTTGATTACTTTAAGGCGCTTAGAGTACACTTGATCACTTAATGCACCCGGGTACATTTGATCACTTAAGACAACAGCTACGATTCAACCACTTATACTCGACCACTTAAAAACACCTGGGTTATGGAGCCACTTTAAAACACCTGCCTACACTTAACCTCTTTAAGACGCCTGAACACATTCGACCACTTAATAACACCTTACTACATATGACCACTTAAAGACACCATGGTTCTGAGCCCCTTTTAAGACCCCTAGACCACTTAAAAACACCCGGATAAGCCTACTGGAACCACTTTTAAAACACCTGTAAAGACACAAACACACTTACCTTATCATGCTGGGGCTCTTGTGGTTGTTGCTGTCGAATAGAATCTCTCAGTTTCTGGAGTTGACCGATAATCTCCGTGATTCGCTTCTCCTGGCTATGTAGTGCCTCAGGGTCGGCACTAAGGAGCTGGGTCATGGAGGCCAGAGAGTCTCCTAGGGGTCCCCCACCACCACCACCGCTGGATGAGACAGGGGGGCTGGAGGGGGTGGCGTGGGTCTCCGGGGCCTTGCTACTGTGGAGACGTGAAGGACACAGGGTAAGTTAACTCCCCAGTATTGAACGATGGACGAGTTTAGTTGTGGTGGGGGGGAGAGGAGGTGGGGAGAGGAGGCGGGGAGAGGAGGCGGGGGAGAGAAGGCGGGGGAGAGGAGGTGGGGGAGAGGAGGCGGGAGAGAGGAGGCGGGGGAGAGGAGGCGGGAGAGAGGAGGCGGGGGAGAGGAGGCGGGAGAGAGGAGGCGGGGGAGAGGAGGCGGGGGGAGGAGGCGGGGGAGAGGAGGCGGGGGAGTGGAGGCGGGGGAGAGGAGGCGGGGGAGAGGAGGCGGGGGAGAGGAGGCGGGGGAGAGGAGGCGGGAGAGAGGAGGCGGGGGAGAGGAGGCGGGGGAGAGGAGGCGGGGGAGAGGAGGCGGGGGAGAGGAGGTGGGGGAGAGGAGGTGGGGGAGAGGAGGCGGGGGAGAGGAGGCGGGGGAGAGGAGGAGGAGGAAGAAGAGGAGGAGGAAGAAGAGGTGGTAAATGGAGGGAAAATAGAAAGTTGGGGTAAGAAAAGGAGGACGACGAAGGAAAAAAAGGATTTGGAGGAAGAAGAGAAAGAAGGGGTAAAGGAAGATCAGGAGGAGGAAAAGGAAGAAGAGAAAGATGGAGGAAGAAGAGGAGCGGGAATAAGATAAAGAGGAAGAGACGGAATGGGAGGACAAAGAAAATAGAAAAAGAGCTTAAAAGGAGGAAAAGAAGAAGGAAGGAAGGAAGGTATAGGTGCCACAAGTATATAAACCGTATATATTAAGTTCATTATTAATGTATAAATGATTGAGAATTTTTTTCGATGGGTGTAAATACCTAGATAATGATTATAATGTAACTAGTCCAGGTAATTATGGTCATTAGGTGTAATTTCAGGGGTTAATTACCTTTCTCGTTCTCGTTTAGCTCGCTCGACGTCTTCAATGGTACTGTGGCTCATTTTGGAGGTGAGGCGCTTCAACACATCGTCCATCGACTTCCTGGCGGCGTTGGCTAGTAGTCCTCCTCTCTCGGCCTCAGACAACGGGGACAGTGAGTTCCTTCCTTGTTGTTGTTGTTGTTGTTGCTGAAAATGTTGCTGTTGTTGTTGTTGTTGTTGTTGTTGTTGCTGCTGCTGCTGCTGCTGCTGTTGTTGTTGTTGGTGTTGTTGTTGTAGATGATGGTGTAGTTGTTGTTGGTGATGCTGGTGTTGTTGTTGTTGCTGCTGTTGTTGTTGTTCATGCCTCGCCACAGCAGCTTCCTGGAGTAGCCTGGCGTGTTCTTGCTGTAGCCTCGCCTCCTGTAGCCTCGCCTGGAAGAACGGGTTGGCGAAGGGGTGGAGATGCTGCGCCAGGTCGTCTGAATCAGCCGAACTTTCCCTCCTACTCCTCTTCGCCTCGCCGGCCGACGCCACCACCACCTCGGAGTCGGACCACCTGGCCGGGGACATCCCTACTGTACCTTCGTCGCCGTAACTAAACTCTGACCCTCCCGCGGAGTTGTCTGAGTCGCCCCCAGCCGTAGTTGAGACGAGGGGAGGGGCGTCCTCCACCAGCATGTCGCTGGGGTCGGGATAAGAGTCCAGTACCTTCGTCGGCAGCGACTTACGCTTCGACGACATCGTCAGTCTGGAGGAGAGAGAGAGAGAATTAAGCTTCTTCAGTTGATTATAGTCCTCTAAGCTTTCAACTAACAATATGTTCACATTCTACTGAAATTATTCAAGCTTTCAGCCAATCATAGCATATGTTTAACTTATGAGAAACACTTAGTCAACACAATAACACAAATAATTTATCAAAAACAACAACAAATATATAAACAAATATCAAAAATAAGTCGAACGATTAAACACAAAGCGAAACAATTCTCTCCACAACATGAGCCAACTATAAATAATAACAAACTGTTGCCTCAAACATTATGAAAGAAAATCTATACAATAACAACAACAGGTATGATTGATCAAAAGCCACGAATTACCTGCCAACAAAAACAGGCTAATTGATCACAAGAAAGGTGTATTTATTCATCAGGTAAAGTGAAGGTAATGAATGGTCTTGTGAAGGGGTCATGAATGAATGAATAACAAGGCCGAGGGGTCACGGAACAGTGCAAAACTCGCCTCACCGTTATACAAGTGATAGCTAGAGTGTGTGAGCGACCTCCATATTTTCGATAACCACTTGGGGTGGGGGGGGGGGGCCTACCTGCCTCGTCTTGGTAATTATAAACCTACGGAATTCGTGTGATGTCCGTCAGCCACACACGGCCGTCTTGGGAGGTAGAATTGATTTACACTTCCGCTGTTTGACTTACCGCTGGGGTACCTCAAAGAGATATTGTCAACAGACGCCGGCCAGATAAGACACCGCTCCCGAGGGTTTGTTTATGAACGGATGCGCGAAAAGTGATGCGCAGTAGATTTGTCCCCCTCCCCCTCCCCCTCTCGTGTTGCATTCATTAGTGACGGATAATTATCTGGATGAGGTGTGTTAGCGAATGGATGTGAGCTGAGATCTTATGTTTTGCGTTTCATTAGTGATAGAATGACTAGTATATATGACTGTTGATGGGTGACCAAATGATACGGACAGATGTTACGTGTACGGGTAGGTGGATTATGTCTGTCTGTCTCTCTCTTCCTCGTTGTGTCTGTCTGTTTACATTCATCAGTTAACGGAATATTAAACTGGGGTAAATTTCTCGTGATTTAACAGGTGAATTTTATTACATTTCGTTAGTGACAGAAGTAAGACAGTCCGTTGATTCCGTTCATTTGTGAATGGGGGCGATTGTACTGTACGACAGGAAGTTATCTTTTTACATCCATTAACGACAGAAATAACCTTTGTAAACTACTTCTGCGTAAATGAATGCTGCAGATACAACGTTCAAGCAAGGAGACTTCCTCCTCGCCATGCATTCATTAACGAAGGAAAACCCTCCCTATAGATAATCTCGTGATGAATGAATGAATGAATGTGCAGACAACACGCATTTACCTTCTTGCATTCATCAGTGACGCCAAACTATCTACGCCTGGCGGAAGATTATCTCGTCGTGGTTTATTCGTGAATGAAGACGGTTGGCAACTCTCTCTCATACATTCATTAGTGAGGGAAAAACTATCTTGGTTAAGTTAAAGACGAGACACACTAGGAGCTTCCCCCTGACGTTCACCAGTAGCGAAAAACTCACACGGTGAAGGCTTATGAATGGGTGTACACGTGAGATGCCTGGTACCTTGTGGTTATACATGATAGAGAACAACAGGTATGCACTAGGAGGAAGGGGGGAGGGGCAAGAGAGGTAGCGTCTGATTGGCCGATTCACTAACACTTTTAAACAATCGCTGACATCTTGTGGCCTTTTCTTGGCACTTTCCATCACTTCACGAGCACACTTACTTGGCACTTTCCGCCATATTTCCCAACCAACACTCTCTCCTGGCAACGTGACATGCCACCACCCCTTGTGACACCCTTCCTTGCCATCCACTACCACCATCCATGACACCCCCCTCCACCACCATCCATGACACACCCCCCTCCACCACCATCCATGACACACCCCCCTCCACCACCATCCATGACACCCCCCTCCACCACCATCCATGACACACCCCCCTCCACCACCATCCATGACCACCCCCCCCTCCACCACCATCCATGACACACCCCCCCTCCACCACCATCCATGACACACCCCCCCTCCACCACCATCCATGACACACCCCCCCCTCCACCACCATCCATGACACACCCCCCTCCACCACCATCTATGACACACCCCCCTCCACCACCATCCATGACACACCCCCCTCCACCACCATCCATGACACACCCCCCTCCACCACCATCCATGACACACCCCCCTCCACCACCATCCATGACACACACCCCTCCACCACCATCTATGACACACCCCCCTCCACCACCATCCATGACACACCCCCCTCCACCACCATCCATGACACACACCCCCCTCCACCACCATCCATGACACACCCCCCTCCACCACCATCCATGACACACCCCCCTCCACCACCATCCATGACACACCCCCCCTCCACCACCATCCATGACACACCCCCCTCCACCACCATCCATGACACACCCCCCTCCACCACCATCTATGACACACCCCCCTCCACCACCATCCATGACACACCCCCCTCCACCACCATCCATGACACACCCCCCTCCACCACCATCCATGACACACCCCCCTCCACCACCATCCATGACCACCCCCCTCCACCACCATCCATGACACACCCCCCTCCACCACCATCCATGACACACCCCCCTCCACCACCATCCATGACACACCCCCCTCCACCACCATCCATGACCACCCCCCTCCACCACCATCCATGACACACCCCCCTCCACCACCATCCATGACACACACCCCCCCTCCACCACCATCCATGACACACACCCCCCTCCACCACCATCCATGACACACCCCCCTCCACCACCATCCATGACACACCCCCCTCCACCACCATCCATGACACACCCCCCTCCACCACCATCCATGACACACCCCCCTCCACCACCATCCATGACACCCCCCCCCCCACCACCATCCATGACACACCCCCCTCCACCACCATCCATGACACACACCCCCTCCACCACCATCTATGACACACACCCCTCCACCACCATCCATGACACACCCCCCTCCACCACCATCCATGACACACCCCCCCCACCACCATCCATGACACACCCCCCTCCACCACCATCCATGACACACCCCCCCCTCCAGCACCATCCATGATACACACCCCCCCCTCCACCATCCATGACACACCCCCCCTTCCCCCCACACAAAAAAATACGACCCCCTACGTAAATCACGACCAGGAACTACGACCAGCTGCCCCCCCCCCCCCCCCCACACACGCCTCAAAACTACCATAAAACAAAATATTTACTTGAAGAAAGAAGAAAAATAAGGTTAGGTTAGGTTAGGTTAGGTTAGGTTAGGTTAGATTAGGTCAGGTTAGGTCAGGTTAGGTTAGGCTAGGCTAGGTTAGGTCAGGTTAGGTTAGGTTAGGTTAGGTTAGGGTGAGAGAGTGAGTCCTAAGGATTATTAAATTCCCCTCGGAGGTGAGACCTTTCTTGTTGACAGGTGCTGTGGGGAGAGTAGAGGGAGGGAAGGAAGAGAAGGAAGGGAGGAAGAGGAAAGGAAGGAGGGAGAGAGAGAGAAGATGGGGGTGTGGGAGAGAAGAGGAAGAGAGAAGGAGGGAGACAAAGGTAGAGAAAGAAGACAAAAGGAGGTATGAAGGGAGGGTAGAAACACACGCTACTGCCACTATGGCCACTATGTCTATTACTATGGCCACTATGTCTATTACTATGGCCACTATGTCTATTACCATGGCCACTATGTCTATTACTATGGCCACTTTGTCTATTACTATGGCCACTATGTCTATTACTATGGCCACTATGTCTATTACCATGGCCACTATGTCTATTACTATGGCCACTTTGTCTATTACCATGGCCACTATGCCTATTACTATGGCCACTATGTCTATTACCATGGCCACTATGTCTATTACTATGGCCACTATGTCTATTACCATGGCCACTATGTCTATTACTATGGCCACTATGTCTATTACCATGGCCACTATGCCTATTACTATGGCCACTATGTCTATTACCATGGCCACTATGTCTATTACTATGGCCACTATGTCTATTACTATGGCCACTATGTCTATTACTATGGCCACTATGTCTATTACTATGGCCACTATGTCTATTACCATGGCCACTATGTCTATTACTATGGCCACTATGTCTATTACCATGGCCACTATGTCTATTACTATGGCCACTATGTCTATTACCATGGCCACTATGTCTATTACTATGGCCACTATATCTATTACTATGGCCACTATGTCTATTACTATGGCCACTATGTCTATTACTATGGCCACTATATCTATTACTATGGCCACTATGTCTATTACTATGGCCACTATGTCTACAAATATGGCCATTACCTCTACTACAATGGCCACTACCTTCACCATGGCCACTATAACTACTACTATGGCCACTAATATGGCTGGCAATATGGCTAGAACTGTCACCCGTGTTATAATCTGTCAACGGCACTTTTTTCACTCCCCGCCTCAGTCTGTAAGTCACCACATAATTCGACCGTGTCTGTCTGTCTGTATTTTTTCTCATCATTATCCGGATTTTTTTTTTATTTGAGTTGTACTTCATCGCTATACTGAACCCTCTTTTAATATGTGTGTATGTATGTATGTATGTATGTATATTTCTTTTGTCTCTCTCTCTCTCTCTCTCTCTCTCTCTCTCTCTCTCTCTCTCTCTCTCTTCATTCAACATACCCATCGCAAATTATCATACCACCTCCTCTTCTCTTCCTCCCCCTCCCTCCCCTCCTCTTCCTCCCCCTCCCTCCCCTCCTCTTCCTCCCCCTGCCTCCCCTTCTCTTCCTCCCCCCCCCCCCCAAATCCACCTCATTCATCAGGATTACTCTCACAGTGGGCCGGGGAATTTAACGGGATTTATCAGGTACAGAATACAGGTAGATGGGATTTACACCTATTACATAACACCAGGTAATCTCCGAGGGGGGGGGGGAGGAGGGGAGGATTTACCTGTAGCGTTAGTTCATTGTTTACAAAGTGGGGGATTAATAAAAGATGTAGGGGGGGATTTGTTTGTCTGTTCTTTACGCTATGAGGTGACGTGAGATGTATGTATGTATGTATGTATGTATGGTAGTTAGAGTTATGTAGAGGATGTGATTGATGACATTAGTTGTTAGTTGAATGGCGTGGATAAATAACAACAGTGACAGTGTTTTTGTTTATAAGTCGTATGAAACAACAACTTTTCCCCCAGATGACAAGAAACAACAACAACAACAACAACAACAACTAAAATAAATTCGTATTAAAGAGGTCCTGTTAAAATAAATTCGCACTTAGTAAGAAATTTCGCATTAAAATTTTCTCTCATGACATAGTTCGCATTACACTATACTACACTACACCACACTACACCACACTACACCACACTACACTACACCACACTACACTACACCACACTACGACCACTACACTACACTACACTACACTACACCACACTACACCACACTACACTACACCACACTACACTACAAGAGGTAGTCAGAGGCAGTGTGGGGCCTCTCACAACTCGCTGACAGAATAATGTAACTTAGGGTCGTAGCCCCTCTCCTTCTTTCCTTCCTTCCTTCTTCCTTCATTCTTTCTCTCCTCGCTTCCTTCTTCTCCTCTTTTTCCCCATTCTCTTTCCTCGCTCTCTCTACATCTTCTTTATCTCCCTCCTCCTCCTCTCCTCTCCTTCCCATCTTCATTCCTTCCCTTTACCACTCCTCCCCCCCCCTTGTTCCTTCCCTTTACCACTCCTCCCCCCCCTTGTTCCTTCCCTTTACCACTCCTCCTCCCCCCCCCCTTGGTGCCATGAGCGGGTAGCCAACTGCTCATGAATATTATGGGTGATAAATACCCCCATGAGGAGACTGGCATGGGGGGGGGGGGCAAGATGGCGGCATTGTTGAGCCGAGACAGTAATGTAGGGGGAGGGGGGAAGGGGGAGGGGGGAGGGGGAGGGGGGGAGGGGGAGGGGGGTAGTTAGGTGGAGGGTCGACAGATGTGTGTTGGGGGGGTGGTGAGGGGGGGTGAGGGAGAGAAGGAAGAGAAGGAGAGGGAGTATGGGAAAGGAGGAAGAAGGAATAGAGGAGGAGAATGAAGTAAAAGAAGAGGAAGAAAGAGGAATAGGGGAAGAAAAGAGGAGGAAGAAGAAGCAGAAGAGGAGAAAGGAAGAGGAAAATAAGACTCATGAAGACTATGACTTAAGACTCTCACTCTTTTTTCTTCTTCTTTCTTTAAGAGTCAAGAGTCACACTCAGTCTTCAGACACCTTATCAAATGTCTTCACGTTCCGTTCATTCCTTCCTTCTTTTCTTATTATTCGTTCTCACTTCCTTTCTTCTTCTTCTTGAAACATTATTTTCTCTCTCTCTCTCTCTCTCTCTCTCTCTCTCTCTCTCTCTCTCTCAGTCTCTTTCTCTCTCATTTCTCGCTTTCTTTCGATTCCACCCTTCCCTCTCTACTCCTTCCCTCTCCTCCCCTTTTATCATCACAACACCCACTCCTCCTCCTCCTCCTCCTCCTCCTCCTCTTCCTCTCCTCCTCCTCCTCCTCCTCTTCTTCCTCCTCCCTCCAGTGCCCCTCGTGACCTTGAAGTGCCAACGATAAGAGTCAATGGTCCTCAATCTGGCACTATATATAGCTGTGACGACCATTGTTCCTGGTGCCACAGATTTTCCCCCGAGCTTCGCGTGTTGAATTCTTCTCCTAATTAGTTGTGTAAGAACGCGTCTGATTGGCTCACTAGAAACACGTCATAATTGGTCTATTCTCAAAAGCCACGTTAAGTAGATATTAACTTATTGATTCACTTAAAGTTACGACATATAAATAATTTCTCTTAAGATCTCTATAATTTAAGGAGGATTTATCTAGTGGTTGTCAGAATGTATGTTATTGGTTGATTGACGTTTAAGGAGATAAAATGGTGGAGAAAATGGCGTCGATATTAGACCAAGACTGTAGTGAAGGAAAGACTATGGTGTCATCAGTAACTTAGGAGGAAGAGAAGGAAAATAATTTATGAATATATTTGAGATTCTGGATTAAAATTATTTACTTTATTCTTCTATCACCATTATCACCATCATCACTATACCATCATCACTATCACCATCATCACTATACCATCACCACTATCACCATCATCACTATCACCATCACCATTATCACCATCACCACTATCACCATCACCATTATCACCATCACCACTATCACCATCACCATTATCACCATCACCACTATCACCATCACTACTATCACCATCACCATTATCACCATCACCACTATCACCATCACCATTATCACCAACACCACTATCACCGTCACCACTATCACCATCACCATTATCACCATCACCATTATCACCATCACCACTATCACCATCACCACTATCACCATCACCACTATACCATCACCACTATACCATCACCATCACCACTATACCATCACCCCTATCACCATCACCACTATACCATAAACCACTATCACCATCACAACCACCAACTATCGTCACCATAGGTCACTACAACCACCATTATCACCATCACCCACCCACCATCACCACGCCCATCAAGAACTCCGCCCACACCCCCCACCTATCCACGCCTACACCCACACCCACCACTGGCACTCCCCCTGGCACTGTTCGGAGGGTCGTGGGATGTGGCACCAACACCATAAACCTCAGAGAAGCGGCACACAATTGTCACCAGCAGGAGTGTGTGAGGCGCCATTTTGTGCAGCTGGCTCTATTGTTGCATCCATTTTGATGTTGGCACCGAGACTGGCACTCTCTCTCTCTTTCTGTCTCACTCTCTCTCGCTCTCTCTCTCTCTCTCCCTACCTACTGGACCTCTTGTTGTTGTTGTTGTTGTATTATGTTAGTTGTTGTTGTTGTATCCATGTTGACGTAGGCACCCAAAGTGGCACTATCTGGCACTCGCTTTCCATACTGGATACTCTGTTGTTGTTGTTGTTATTGTTGTTTCTTTATTGATGTTGGCACTGACAATGGTACTCTCTCTCTCTCTCTCTCTCTCTCTCTCTCTCTCTCTCTCTCTCTCTCTCTCCCCTGCTGGAGCTCAGTGTGTGATATTGATGTTATTGTTGTTTTTTGTTGTTCGTGTTGCAGGCACTCCATGTTGATGTTGGCACCGGGAGTGGCACTCTTTCTCTCTCTCTCTCTCTCTCTCTCTCTCTCTCGCATTTTCCCTCTTTCTTTCCTACTGACTGACTCTCTCTCTCTCTCTCTCTCTCTCCCCCGAGCTTTACTGCAGGTTGTGTCGTGTTCATTGTCGTGTTATTTTGTTTTTAATGTTATCGGCGTCGACTGTCTGCCTGTCTGCCTGTCTGCTTGTCTGCTTGTCTGTCTGTGTATGTCTGTATGTTTGTCTTCATTTCAATGTTGTTTTTTTATGTTTATTCTTGTATGGTTCTTTTTATATGGCTGTTTGGAAGTGTGTGTGTGTGTGTGTGTGTGTGTGTTGCTGGTTCATGTTGTGTGTTCCTAAGGGTGTTTGGATGTGTATGTGTGTGTGTGTGTGTGTGTGTGTGTGTGTTGCTGGTTCATGTTGTGTGTTCCTAAGGGTGTTTGGATGTGTATGTGTGTGTGTGTGTGTGTGTGTGTGTGTTGCTGGTTCATGTTGTGTGTTCCTAAGGGTGTTTGGATGTGTATGTGTGTGTGTGTGTGTGTGTGTGTGTGTGTGTTGCTGGTTCATGTTGTGTGTTCCTAAGGGTGTTTGGATGTGTATGTGTGTGTGTGTGTGTGTGTGTGTTGCTGGTTCATGTTGTGTGTTCCTAAGGGTGTTTGGATGTGTATGTGTGTGTGTGTGTGTGTTGCTGGTTCATGTTGTGTGTTCCTAAGGGTGTTTGGATGTGTGTGTGTGTGTTGCTGGTTCATGTTGTGTGTTCCTAAGGGTGTTTGGATGTGTGTGTGTGTTGCTGGTTCATGTTGTGTGTTCCTAAGGGTGTTTGGATGTGTGTGTGTTTTTTTACCTTGTCGTTGAGTGTTTATGATGCTTGTGTGTGTTTCTGTGGGTTTTTTTGGGGGGGGGGGAGGAGGAGGGGGCTTGGTATCGAGTGTTTACGGGGCTGTTTGGACATGTGTTTTTTTTCTGCTTAATGTTGCGTGTTCCTAAGGGTGTTTGGATGTGTGTGTGTTTTATACTGAGTTGCTTGTGTGTGTGTGTGTGTGTGTGTGTGTGTGTGTACATCAGTTAATAACACAGCCCGTCACTCGTGTCTCGGCTTCGTTAAAACTTTCCAATTGAAACGATTTGTACCATTACTTTTCGAGGCGGTGTAAATATTTAGTCCGTCAGTTTGTTTATATATTTAACTTTGTGCGTTTGTTATATCTAAATCAAACGTGTGTGTATGTATATGTGTGTATATAGCTGTGTGTCTGTATTTGTGTGTGCGTGTGTGTGTGTCCCTCCAATTCTCTCCTACCCTCCCTTCTCCCCCTCTCCCTCCCTCCCTCTCAATAGGGGGCGGATGGCACTCCTACCCCTAGTGCCAAGCTCGGCCATGATAACACCCGTCCATTCTGCCCTCCTTCCCTCCCTCCCTCTCTCTCCTTCCCTCCATAATGCCATGATGGTGTCTTCAATAGGGGAGGGGGGTGGCACTCCTAACAACCCCAGTCCTCCCAGTGCCAGGCAGAGCCAACAAGCGCCCTCTTTGTGGCACCATTTTACGCAAACTCTCCTTTTGTCGGGCCATTTGCCTTGATTGGAATCAACTCCTTTGACCTTTTATTCTTTCCTCTCACAGCTACCGGGGCCCCTCTCTCTCTCTCACAGCTACCGGGGCTCTTCCTCCCTTTCTCTCTCTCTCACAGCTACCGGGGCTCTCTCTCTCTCTCTCTCTCTCTCTCTCTCTCTCTCTCTCTCTCTCTCTCTCTCTCTCTCTCACCGCTACCGGGGCTCTTCCTCCATCTCTCTCTCTCACAGCTACCGGGACTCTTCCTCCCTCCCTCTCTCTCTCTCTCACAGCTACCGGGCCCCCCCCCTCTCTCTCTCTCAGCTACCGGGGCTCTTCCTCCCCCTCTCTCTCTCTCACAGCTACCGGGACTCTTCCTCCCCCCTCTCTCTCTCTCAGCTACCGGGGCTCTTCCTCCCTCTCGCTCACAGCTACCGGGGCTCTTTCTCCCTGTCTCTCACAGCTACCGGGGCTCTCTCTCTCTCTCTCTTACAGCTACCGGGGGTCTCTCTCTCTCTCTCTCTCTCTCTCTCTCTCTCTCTCTCTCTCTCTCTCTCTCTCACTCTCTCTCTGTCTCTCTCTTACAGCTACCGGGGGTTTCTCTCTCTCTCTCTCTCTCTCTCTGAGTATTTCTCCTCTGTCTCCCTTGTTCCTTAATTTAATATCTCTTATTTCCATATCCTTCTTTCTTTCTCTAACTATCCAACTATCCCTCGTTCCTTGGGATAGGCGACACATGGACGGCAAACGGGAGGTGGAAAGGATAATGAGGGATAAACACGTGGATAGGAGAATGACGATTAAGAAGGTATCTATCAATTTCTTGTAGGGGGGAGGGGGGGAACAAGGTCCTCTCCCCCTCAGCTATGGATTAAGTAGCACCCCCCCCCCCCACCCCACACACACAGACTGGCACCCCTAGCGGTCTTACAGTGACATATCTTTGGCACTGTTTGGTTAATGGTGACGTGATTAGTTTTGGCACTGACTTTTTGTCTTCTTATTGCCGTGGTTAAGTTGGCCCTCTCAGCTTGGCACTGTTATCATTATGTAAAGTGATCTAAGTTTGGCACTGTGATATGCGAGTGATTTAACTTGGCCCCTGTTAACCCTTGGCACTGTTGTCATTTCTGTAGTGATTTAGTTGGCACGCTAATGTCTCAAGTGTCACTATAAGTTTGGCACTGCTGTTATTCTGGCAGTGATTTAAGTTGGCACTCTGATGCTTCACGTGTCACTTCTAACTTGGCACTGTACTTTAACTACCACATTTAACAGAACATTGTTACAAACACTTCAGTTAGGGTTGGCACTGTTAAGGCACTGAGAGTAGTTCATTATATTTTGTTATTATTTTTTACTAACTTTATCATTATCATTATTACTATCATCATCATCATTATCATTTATCCTTATCACTAGCAGTAAAAATATTTCTCAAACTAAAAAAAAAAATATATTACGATTTTGTTTTTAGAATTAGAGATACCCAAAAAATCTTTAAAAATCCACAAACAAACAAAGATACCAATAACCAAACCTCATCATTAATCTCAAAAATATACAAATAATTAAAACACACATTATATATTTCATCATATATAAAACCACATATACCGTTTTTTCCCCCACGGAGTCAGAATGTAATATTTTTGACGACCATATGGTGGAAGCTGTTTTATACTACCTATTAAGAGTTAATGTCTGAGAGGATATGAGGATTTGTATATAAATTCCCTGGTTGACATTTGGATATATTCAGAACCAGTAGTAATTAAAAGGCGGGTTTTACGGCTAATTACCCCGCCGCTGTGTTGAAAAAAAAAAGGAAAAATTTATTTGTGAATGTGTCTGTGTGTGTGTGTGTGTGTCTGTGTGTGTGTGTGTGTGTGTGTGTACATAGATGATCATGCCATAATACAATCATAAAGTAATCCTATGTACTAACACGCACACATACAATTAAAATACACACACACACACACATATACACAAACAAACACACAGTAGTATTAATCTCTCTCTCTCTCTCTCTCTCTCTCTTTCTCTCTCTCCTCTCTCTCTCTCTCTCCCCCACCCCCACACCCCCATTAGAACCCATACATTATCCCCTCATTATGCCCCGCCTCCATACAAATCTATACACATCACTGGCTTTGTATACTAGTTGCTCTGTCAAGTTGTATGTCAAATTGCATGATGCATACGCCAGTTGCAAATGACCCCTGGCGTTGCAATGGGGAAGGGGGTGTGCAACAGAGGGGAAAGGAGGGGAAGCTTCTCTCAGTTTTGCAACATTGCGTGGGAGGGGTGAGAGGATAATGGCTGTGAGAGAGAGAGAGAGAGAGAGAGAGAGAGAGAGAGAGAGAGAGAGAGAGAGAGAGAGAGAGAGGTGGAGAGAGAGGGGGAGAGAGGGGAGAGAAAGAGAGAGAGAGAGAGAGAGAGAGGGGGGAGAGAGAGGGGGAGAGAGAGGGGGAGAGAGAGGGGAGAGAAAGAGAGAGAGAGAGAGAGAGAGAGAGAGGGGGGAGAGAGGGGGAGAGAGAGAGGGGGAGAGAGAGGGGGAGAGAGGGGAGAGAAAGAAAGAGAGAGAGAGAGAGAGAGAGAGGGGGAGAGAGAGGGGGGAGAGAGAGAGAGTAAAGTATTTAGGTAAAAGCGGCTGATTTATCAAGAAGGGAGAGGGGAGGGGAGGGAAGGGGAGGGGAGGGGAGGGGGGTAATGGACGAGTGGGGTGTGGAGAGAGGGAGAGGAAAACAAGAGGTATGAAAGGTGTGTGAGGGAGAGATAGAGGAAAGGGGTGATAGGGAGGGAGAAAAAGGGGGGTGGGGGTGGGGGCTTGGGGGAGATGGAACTGGGTGAGGGGGAGGGTGAGGGGGAAGGTGAGGGGGAGGGTGAGGGGGAGGGTGAGGGGGAGGGTGAGGGGGAAGGTCTATGTATCTATCAAACTTTCCGGACCTTCAACAATATTTCACTAGGTACTACAACACAATTATAATAACAAATAACATCATCTTCCCCCATAATGGACAACAGTTGTTTCTTTTCCTCCTCGTCAGATTAATTACAACAGCTAGCGTCACCTGAGGTATTTATATGGAGAAAATAATCGCCATTGGGCAACTCAGGTGATGTAAACAATGTGAAATACTTCCTTCATAGAATTTTAAAATATGTGTAAGTTTAGTCTTTATAAACAATGTATTTCATCATAAGACTTGTGAATTTCACTTTAAATTTACTTATATGCGAATAAGATTCAAAGTATAATGAATTAAATAATGTTACATCTTTTAAAACACTGAACAAAACGAGTAAAAAGAAAAATATTGGAATAAAAACAAGTTCCAGACCTCAAGAACCATCAGGAACACGACTATGCTTTTAAAAAGGCTAAAAAAAAAAAATCCCTATTTAAACATCTGTAAAAGCCTAAACAACACGACTTTTAAACCTCTTAAA
>CAUDMG010000536.1:5577500-5675000 GCA_958450375.1 Homarus gammarus | reverse complement strand
TTCTTCGTCCCGCCCATCCACTCCTCGTCCCCCGCCCATCCACTCCTCGTCCCCCGCCCATCCACTCGTCCCCCGCCCATCCACTCCTCGTCCCCCGCCCATCCACTCCCTACACACAACCTATTAACTCCATATGACTAAGCGATCATACTCCTACCATAAGGTATTCACTCCCCCCCGCCCCCAGCTCGTTACAGTCTTAAACTCTTTTCCTGATTCATATGCAAATGCAATGTTAAATCTCTGTCGATTCCATAGTGTTTACAACTCTTTCACGATAACGATGATGATGATGTTTTACCGTGTGCTTATACAAGTCGGGGTGGGGGGAGGGGGTGTGGGGGGAGGGGGGAGGGGGGAGGGGGTGTGGGGATAAAGGGACCTGTACGTGATGTTCTGTGAGGGGGGTGGGTGGAAGAACATGAACAGGATGTTATGAATAGTTGAAGAACATACGTTATCTCATTCTATTATGATGTAGTAAGAGCGGCCATCTATTTTCAGGTTAACGATAAGTATTGTGGAAATTACTATATCATTATCTTGCTGCTAAGTGACGATATCTCCCCCCCCCCCCCCCTGCCTCCAACAGATGATGTGGCACAGCAGCACGTTATCCTCCTGAGATGTGGCAACCTGGCCCAACATGTAAAGAAACTCACATGTAAACAACTCCCGAATAACTAAAAATAAACGATACACTAACTCAATAAACAAGGATAACTCACACACACACACACCTCCTCCCCCGCTCTGAGATGTGGCACTACCGGGGGTGGGTGGGTGGGTGGGGAGGAGCTATCCACACGAGATATGGCAACAGCGCGGAGTATGCAAATAAGTTGATATGGAAATAAATGTGGAGAGTGTTGGTGATCGGCGGCGTCTACTCCGTCATCCCGGGTCTTCTGTCTATTAAAAGAACAACTAAAATGCCCCCCCTCCCCCTCTCCCACCTCCCACGTCACCTGTCATAAGAGAGATATAGCTGTCTCTCTCTGTCTCTCTGTCTCTCAGTCAGTCTCTCGGTATAGTTCTTAAACGTTCTAGTGTTCCTGTGTGTTGGGGGGGGGGGGGGGTTCTTGGACGGACGGACGGACGGACGGACGGACGGACACACACTCTTTCATCCAGACTTTGAAAAAAATATTCACATAATTACTACAAACATTATCAACCACGCACGACCTGACCTAACCTGACCTCACTTAACCTATATAATTTATCTCTTTACAAATTACACCATCAAGTTAGACTCCCAAACATACATACATTAGATAAAGGGATCATAACTTAAAGAGTCTCTGATATGTTTGGGCGTTATTTTGATTCTCTTAACCCAGCAAGTTAAATGAGTGAAGGGAATTTATATTATGAACGTCTGAGAAACTTTCCTGATCCCGTGACCAAGTTAAGGGGATAAAATTTAATGCATTCTACATCTCCAGTTAAGGGGGAACATTTACCTTAATTAATATATTTTTTTTGAGAATTTAACTTTGTATCTTGGTTTAAGTGAGTTAATTGATAAGTTAATGTATCTTAGGAGGATAAACTATCTTTGTATCCTTAGTGAGTTAGTTAAGTAACGTTTCACATCTCCAATTAGGATATAAACAAACACACAATACTATTCACAGATCTCAACACATTCCTAGTCAAAGTTTCCTCCTGTTAGTCAGCTGATTTTCCCTACAAAATCTCTCCCTAACTTGACGCCTCATTCCCCTCCATATATTTTTCCCCTGCCTCCCTACCCATAGGAAATAAAAATTCCCCCGCCACTCTCCGATTCTTGGCAGATAGGGAGATAACGAGCAAGGATGACGACAGCTGAATGCAACACTTAGTTAACACTCCTAGGGAAGTTCCTCGTCTGGCAGGGAAGTTAACATGTCCTTTTAGGGTAATTTCTAGGACACGTAAATAACAATTATTCTAGTCTTTGTTTTTATAGATGTATAGACATTTTAAACCCACGTGAAGATTAGACACCCCATTATATTTTCACCTGAACATTAACCATTATACCTACAACTATTAACTTCACTATAGCACTAATCTAACAATTATTAGGTTATTACAACAACAACCACAAAATAATTCCCTCCCTCCCCCCCCCAAAAAAAATTAAAGATATTGGCCATATTTTTTTTCTTTTATTTACAATTTTACTTTTTTCCCGACATAAAGGATTTTTTTCCCTCGGACATAAAAGACATCTTCATCCTTTTCCCACAACAATCTTCTTCCTATGTATATTTTTTATTTATTTTTTTATCTACGTCTCTCTCTCTCTCTCTCTCTCTCTCTCTCTCTCTCTCTCTCTCTCCATCTTTTCTTGCTCTCTTTCTTCGTTGTTTTTTTTCAGTGAGTTTTGATTTATTGAGATTTTAGGGGAGTTATCTTTTCCTTCATTTCTTTCATTCATTCATTCATTCTTTCGTGTCATTTGTCTATATTTCTATTTCCTTTTTTTTTTGTGATTTAATGCATGTTTTGTTACACCCTTTTTCTTCCTTCCTTCCTTCCTTCCTTCCTTCCTTATCAACCCTTTCGTTTTCCTTTTTGTTATTCATCCATATTCATGATTTATAATGATTGTTGGCGGTGTCTGTGGCACTTACCTCGCTGCACTCCGCCAGTATTATGAAGTGCCATTAATTTCTGGGCCTCACCTTAACTAGCAGTGGCATCTGTTGTCGACTTTTTAATCTCTCGTGACACTTTTTCCGCCACTCGTCTCAACCCTTCGACAATGATTTCTACATTAGAAAAACACATCAAAATCCTTTAATTCTATTTTAAAAACTTACTCAATCTATGCGTATTTTATTAACAAACAAACTACGAAAGGAAGTTGATTAATGAAAGGTTAAAATAAGGGAGAGGGAGATAATAAAAGGGGTGAGAGGAAGCCGAAGTCAGGTCTCTAGGTAAGGATTCGAACGCTCTGCCTGTGAAATCCGATGCCAAGATCGTGGGCCGTGCAATATTGTGCCGTGTGCCCTGGCGAGGGGAGGAGTGAGGGGAGGGGCGAGGGGTAGGGCAGAGGGGTAGGGCTGAGGGGAGGGATAGGAGAGATAGAAACGGATGATAAAAAGTGATAGGCGCATGTGGAAAGAGAGTGAGGAGAGGGAGAGGCCGACATTCCGCAGATGAGGGAAAGGAAGTTTAGTGTGAGGGGAGGTGGTGAGGGGAAGTGAGGGGAGGTGATGAGGGGAAGTGAGGGGAGGTGGTGAGGGGAAGTGAGGGGAGGTGATGAGGGGAAGTGTAGGGGAGGTGATGAGGGGAAGTGAGGGGAGGTGATGAGGGGAGTGAGGGGAGGTGGTGAGGGGAAGTGAGGGGAGGTGATGAGGGGAGTGAGGGGAGTTGATGAGGGGATGTGAGGGGAGGTGATGAGGGGAAGTGAGGGGAGGTGATGAGGGGAGTGAGGGGAGGTGATGAGGGGAAGTGAGGGGAGGTGATGAGGGGAAGTGAGGGGAGGTGGTGAGGGGAAGTGAGGGGAGGTGATGAGGGGAAGTGAGGGGAGGTGGTGAGGGAAGTAAGGGGAGGTGATGTGGGAAGTGAGGGGAGGTGGTGAGGGGAAGTGAGGGGAGGTGATGAGGGAAGTGAGGGGAGTTGATGAGGGGAAGTGAGGGGAGGTGGTGAGGGGATGTGAGGGGAGGTGATGAGGGGAAGTGAGGGGAGGTGATGAGGGGAGTGAGGGGAGGTGATGAGGGGAAGTGAGGCGAGGTGATGAGGGGAAGTGAGGGGAGGTGATGAGGGGAGTGAGGGGAGGTGATGAGGGGAGTGAGGGGAGGTGGTGAGGGGAAGTGAGGGGAGGTGGTGAGGGGAAGTGAGGGGAAGTGAGGGGAGGTGGTGAGGGGAAGTGAGGGGAGGTGATGAGGGAAGTGAGGGGAGGTGATGAGGGGAAGTGAGGGGAGGTGATGAAGGGAAGTAAGGGGAGGTGATGAAGGGAAGTGAGGGGAGGCGATGAGGGGAAGTGAGGGGAGGTGATGAGGGGAGTGAGGGGAGGTGATGAGGGGAGTGAGGGGAGGTGATGAGGGAAGTGAGGGGAGGTGATGAGGGGAAGTGAGGGGAGGTGATGAAGGGAAGTGAGGGGAGGCGATGAGGGGAAGTGAGGGGAGGTGATGAGGGGAGTGAGGGGAGTTGATGAGGGGATGTGAGGGGAGGTGATGAGGGGAAGTGAGGGGAGGTGATGAGGGGAGTGAGGGGAGGTGATGAGGGGAAGTGAGGGGAGGTGATGAGGGGAAGTGAGGGGAGGTGGTGAGGGGAGTGAGGGGAGGTGATGAGGGGAAGTGAGGGGAGGTGGTGAGGGGAAGTGAGGGGAGGTGATGAGGGGAAGTGAGGGGAGGTGGTGAGGGGAAGTGAGGGGAGGTGATGAGGGAAGTGAGGGGAGTTGATGAGGGGAAGTGAGGGGAGGTGGTGAGGGGATGTGAGGGGAGGTGATGAGGGGAAGTGAGGGGAGGTGATGAGGGGAGTGAGGGGAGGTGATGAGGGGAAGTGAGGGGAGGTGATGAGGGGAAGTGAGGGAGGTGATGAGGGGAGTGAGGGGAGGTGATGAGGGGAGTGAGGGGAGGTGGTGAGGGGAAGTGAGGGGAGGTGGTGAGGGGAAGTGAGGGGAAGTGAGGGGAGGTGGTGAGGGGAAGTGAGGGGAAGTGAGGGGAGGTGGTGAGGGGAAGTGAGGGGAGGTGATGAGGGAAGTGAGGGGAGGTGATGAGGGGAAGTGAGGGGAGGTGATGAAGGGAAGTGAGGGGAGGTGATGAAGGGAAGTGAGGGGAGGCGATGAGGGGAAGTGAGGGGAGGTGATGAGGGGAGTGAGGGGAGGTGATGAGGGGAGTGAGGGGAGGTGATGAGGGAAGTGAGGGGAGGTGATGAGGGGAAGTGAGGGGAGGTGATGAAGGGAAGTGAGGGGAGGCGATGAGGGGAAGTGAGGGGAGGTGATGAGGGGAGTGAGGGGAGGTGATGAGGGGAGTGAGGGATGTGGTGAGGGGAGTGAGGGATGTGGTGAGGGGGAGTGAGAGAGAGAAAAAAAAATTGATGATGGGAAAATGATGGATGGGGAAGAGAGAGAAGGGGAAGGATTGTTGGAGATAAAGAGAAAGAAGAAATAAAAGAGAAATGAAGAGAATCAGAGAGAGAAATGAGATAAATAGAAGAAACTGGTAAAGGAAATGAGGTGGATAATGAGGAAAGGTGATAATAAATGATGGAAAGAGAGAAGGAAATAATGAGGAAAGAAGAGAAAAAGAGAGATAATGAGAGAGAGAAAGAGAGTGAGAGAAGAGACAGAGAGGTGATGGGAAGACCAGGAGGAATGTGATGATAAACAATATGGAGGAGAAATACACACCCACACATACACACTTACCCACCCGCCCACACCCGCCCACACACTCACCCTCCCACACCCACACATACACACTTACCCACCCGCCCACACCCGCCCACACCACCCCACACACTCACCCTCCCACACCCACACATATACACTTACCCACCCGCCCACACCCTCCCACACCCTCACGCCCCACCTACCCACCCTCACAAACACACTTAACCCACCTCCCATACACACACACACACACACACACACACACACACACATATACACTTACCCACCCGCCCACACCCGCCCACACCCTCCCCCACCACCCCACACACTCACCCTCCCACCCCACCTACCCACCCCACCTACCCACCCTCACAAACACACTTAACCCACCTCCCATACACACACACACACACACACACACACACACCCACACATATACACTTACCCACCCGCCCACACCACCCCACACACTCACCCTCCCACCCCACACCCTCCCCCACCACCCCACACACTCACCCTCCCCCACCACCCCACACACTCACCCTCCCACCCCACCTGCCCACCCTCACAAACACACTTAACCCCCTCCCACACACACACACACACACACTTAACCCCCTCCCACACACACACACACACACACACACTTAACCCCCTCCCACACACACACACACACTTACCCACCCACGCCCTCACACATACACTTATCTTCAAGAGTCCAAGTAAAAAGAACTCCCCTTTTTTCACTGTGGGAGGCGGCGGAGGGGTAACTAGCGTAAAAACCCGAGTCGACACCTGTGTATTGTCAGAGGGCCTCTACCACCCCCACATTGTGTGTGACTACCAGACCGCTTGTTATGTTTGACAGGTTGTTATGTTTCCTGATTGGAGGAGAGGACGGAGGGGAGGGGATAGGGGGAGAGAGAGAGAGGGGGGGGGGAATATGGGTGAGTGGAGAGGTGAGGAGAGAGAGGGAGGGTGGAAGGGGAGAGGGAGGGTGGAAGGGGAGACGTGAGTGAGTGGATTGGTGAGAGGAAGGAAGGAAGGAAGAGGGAAAGAGACAACGAAGGAAATAACAACAATGTGGATTGGTAAGAGAAAGGAGAGAGAGAGAGAAAGAGGGAGATGAAGGGAAGGAGACAGAGAGAGAGAGAGAGAGAGAGAGAGAGAGAGAGAGAGAGAGAAGAGGGGGAGAAAGATGGGAGGCAGTGCAGGGTGAGAGAGGGGACACGGGTGATGACTGTATTCAAGGAGGGGAAAGAATGAGAGGGAAAATAAAGGACATTAGTGAGGGGAGATGACAAGAGAAGAGAGAGAGAGAGAGAGTGAGACAGAGGGAAGAATAAGGGGAGGAGAGAGAGAGAGAGAGAGAGAGAGAGAGAGAGAGAGAGAGAGAGAGAGAGAGAGAATGAAAAGAAACACACACTCTAATTCTTACGATAATATGCAAATTCTCAGCATTTCTCCTCCTCGACAGATCTCCTCCTTGAGTAATCCGTCAAGTCTGAGGGGGAAGTCAAGAAGAGGAACTGTGCCACTGACAAACAAACAGTCGGTCTAAAGGACAAAAAAAAAGTAAAAAAAAAAAAATAGAAGGGGGTGAACAAGGCGGAGTCACACCAGAACTCGAGGCGGAAGTAGCGTAACACGATCTGCCGTCCGGGTTGTGTTCTGGCGATGCACAGCTCCTAAGCCCGGGTGAGAGAATGACATGGGGAGAGGGGGTGAGGGTGTGGGAGAGAAAGGAAGAGGGAGGAGGAAAGGGTAGGAAAGGGAGTAAAGGGGAGGAGGAATATGAGAGAGAGAGGGTAGGAGTGAGGGGGGGGGGGAGGAAGGGGTAGGATGATCTATGTAGGAAAGAGCGGGAGTGGAGAGGAGGAAGAGGAGGAGAGGAAGAAGAGGAAGAGAGGAAGAGGAGGAGAGGAAGAAGAGGGGAGGAAATGAAAAATAAACAAACACTTTATCTTGTGTTTCCCCCCCCCCACTAACGGGATCACTGTACGGAAATCAACAATAAGAAGCCAACCCCCTCAGCCCCCTCCCCCCTCACCCCCCTCCCCCTCCCCCTCACAATGGGTGCCAGGGTCATTAACAGTGCCATTAGGGAAACGTAATCAAATACAAATGGCGATATGATCAACAACTAAACTACCTTCCGGTCCGGGGGTGAGAGAGGGAATAGAGAGAGGGAAGAGAGAGGGAAGAGAGAGGGAAGAGAGAGAGGGAACGACACAAGGAAAATAATTGAGAGGGACGGGAAATTGAAAACAGGGACAATCGGAAACGGGGAGAAGGACAGTGAAAAGATGGTCATTATGAAGGTAATTTCCCCTCCAATGATGTATGTTATGTATGTATGTATGTATTTTTGTATCTTTGTATTTATGTATGTATGTATAATCCAGATTTTCTCCATCCCCCCCTCCCCACGGCACACAGATGCTAGTTTATTGAGCACCTCCTTTACAACATGTGTGTGAGTGTGTGATGAAGCAACAGAAGCATAACAGCGTCCAAGAGTGAAGCAATATGTTTTACACTCCACGTGGGTATATGACCCCCATAAACTTGACCCCTAGGTACTGCTGGGTCACACTACAACGCTGACCTGGGCACGAGCTTGGGTGATTAAGGCCAGGTGTGTGTGTGTGTGTGTGTGTGTGTGTGCGCGTGTGTGTGTGTGCAAATATACATATATACACATAAATACATACATAAAGCATCTATACATACATACAACAACAATAATAAATACACCCTCAGCAACTCCAATTATTTCACAACAAATTCTCGACACAGAACACAGAAGACTCACACCAATTTGCTGTATTTACAAGACACAAATTTTACGCTAAAAAGAATACCATTATTTTTGTTTTCCAGGTGAGCCTCCGACACTACTTCTCTCTCTGTCTCTCTTTATTCCGAGGCGCAATCCGCTGCCATGGTAACCACTGTCTGGAACCTTTTTTCTCTCTCTCTCTCTCTCTCTCTCTCTCTCTCTCTATCTATCTTCCCTTCGTCATTGATAGACTGTGCAATATTTTAAAACCCAGGATGCTTATACAGCTGAAGAAGACTAATGTAGTGGCTTGTATTTAGTTAATGGATTCATCTGCATATCGTCTTGCTGATGGTGTCTGTGTCTGTCTGCCTGCCTGTCTGTCTGTCTGTCTGTGTGTCTGTCTGCATAACTACATATCTCTTTATCATCTGTCAGTATGTCTCTCTCTATCTGTCTGTCTGTCTGCCTGTCTGTATCTGTCTGTTTTCCTGTCGCTCTGTTTATCACATCTCCCTTATCACAGCCCACCTGACCTGGCATGACCCACCCTGACCTGGCATGACCCACCCTGACCTCGTTTCCCACAGTTATCTATCGTTATCTTTCACCTTATCATCATCACGCCACCTCTCCTCCTCCTTCTACATCATCATATTTCTCGCTATCTCTCGCCACTTCAGTAAACACGGAGATGAATGTTGCTGATGTAGAAGAACAACAACAACAAGAACACTGACAAGAACAACAAGAACACTGACAAGAACAACAAAAGAACAGCAATAACAACAATCAAAATAGAACCAGGAACAAGAAGAAAAAGAAGACAACAAGAACAACAACAACAACAACAACAACGAAGATCAAGAAAAAGAAGAAAGAAATGAAGAGTAATGGATAAATTAGGAGAAGAGGAGGAAGAGTACAAAGAAGAGGAGAACGAGGAGAGAAGTAAGAAAACATAATAAAAATTATTAAAAAGCAGATGAAGATGAATTAAGATTTGACTCACTCTCTCTCTCTCTCTCTCTCTCTCTCTCTCTCTCTCTCTCCCTTCCTCCCCTCTCCCTTAACTTTTATCTCTTTCCTTCCTCTACTTCACACTCTTTTCTTTTACTTTCTTCCCTTCGTCACTTTCCCCTCCTCCCATCTCCTTCCACTTAATCGCTATTTCCCTCTATCACTCCATTCACTTCTCTCCCCCTACCCTCCCCTCCCTCTTTTCCCCTCCCTCCTTATCCTCTCTTCCCCATATCATTTTATCCCCCTCCCTTTCTCTTCTCCATCTCATACCCCCCCCCCCCCCCTTCTCGGAGGCACAAGCGCTGCAGTTGTTGATAAAACTTTAAATAAATTGAATTAGTCATTAAGGCTCCCATGGTTTAAAGCTAAGGGTGTCGAGAAAACAGTTTGCTCACCCGATGGCACCACCACTTCACCAGCCAGACCCCCTTCCTCAACACCCAATTTTCTACCCATTTCTCGTCAATTTCCCGAACAATTACGAATCCCCCATCAAATAAAACCCATTATCCATCTACCTGATAAATCGTTTGAAATGCATAAAACAGCGATAGAGCTTATAGATTAAGGATAGGGGGAGGGGAGAGGGGGAGGGGAGAGGGGAGGGGGAGAGGGAGGGGAAACTGACGACCCGTATAAAAAAAAAACAATACCCACCGTGAGGGCAACACCACCCACATGCATCTCCACAACTGCATCTTGAACCGGAAGTTGCAGTCTCCGAGACGCTACAGTTGGATGCAAGTCTCACAGGCGGCGATAAAATACACGAGCAGGGTGAGACGTACGGAACAGATGGGTAGGGGGAGAGAGAGAGAGAGAGAGAGAGAGAGAGAGAGAGAGAGAGAGAGAGAGAGAGAGAGAGAGAGAGAGTAGCCTACACTTGTAATGGGAAGCTTTTCAGCATCTGGTACGGCAAGACAGCTGTATCGTAGCTGTGTTTGTGCTGTTATTGAGCTAATGAAAGCTGTTTAAATAGATCGGTGTCGTGTTTACTGAGTGATTCACAGGGTTTGTTAATTAGATATGCTGTTGAGCATTAATAACAGCTGTCATTACGTCATGAGTTATTAAATGTTGTTTTATATACTGTAGAGATCATGGGTTGTGAAGGTGTGTTTGAGAGTGCTTTAGACCACCCACACCACACACACACACACACACACACACACACACACTCACTCACTCTACCCGCACGCAGCTGTCCAATACCACACACCCACACAGACAATTACTTTCACAAAATCTACAAAACAAGTTTATACAATCAACTTGGTCCCCTCCTGGTGGATGCGGGCGACCCCAGACCCCAGACCAAAAGACCAAAAGACCTTAAAAAGTCCCACAATGGTCCAAAAATAAGGAGGAAATTTATACACTCAGCGGAACGTGAAGTTTGAATTGGTGGCCATTCTTCTGGGAGGGGGGGAAGGGGGAGGGGGGAGGGGGGAGATGATGGGAGGTTAACGAAGGGGAGGAAGGATGGGGGTGGATGAGAGGTGGGTATAGGGGAAGGAATAGGAGGGGGAGAGAGAGAGGTCAGTAACATATGGTAAGAGTGAGGGAAGAGGAATGGTCACTAAAACAGGCATAGACAGACGAAAAAGAATAGGTCAGAAAAAGGGGAGAAAGAGGGGAAGAAAGGGTCTGAGTAAAAGGGAGGGGAAAGAGAGAGGGGGGAAGAATGGGTCAGGAAAAGGGGAAACGAGGGGAAACACTGCACCCTGAATTCATTATTAGCCAATGTTATATTGTCGTCATATATTTCTGCCTGTCATAATCTGTGTGTGTGTGTGTGTGTGTGTGTGTGTGTGTGTGTGTGTGTGTGTGTGTGTGTGTGTGTGTGTGTGTGTGTGTGCGCGTGTGTGTGTAGGTGTGTGTGCGTGTGTGTAGGTGTGTGTGTGTAGGTGTGTGTGTGTGTGTGTGTAGGTGTGTGTGTGTGTGTAGGTGTGTGTGTGTGTAGGTGTGTGCGTAACTATAACCACTCTCATGTACGTATTTATGTATGTATTGATATACTGTATGAACGTATCTAACCATCAGATCTCTCTCTCTCTCTCTCTCTCTCTCTCTCTCTCTCTCTCTCTCTCTCTCTCTCTCAAAAATAAAGCCACCTCGAACCCACAAAATCCAAGACATATATAAGACTCACATAAGACATGAGCCATCACCCCTCCTCCCTCTCCCTCTCTCCCTCCCTCTCCCTCACTCCCCCTCCCTCCCTCACTCTCTCCCTCACTCCCCCTCCCTCCTTCACTCGTTTTTCTTCAAGAGGAACAAAAGTGAGCAAATCGTCCATGACCGGGCGAGAGTGACCCCGTCCATAATACTCGTCAACCTTCCCGCTTTGTAATGCTCCTGGGGGGATGGGGGAGCCTCGGGTATTTTTGCCTGGTCATGGGGTGTATATCATGGTATTCTTGAGTCATGATATAGGCCTAATTTTACGCTTTTTAGTCTTTTATTGATTTTTTTCTCTATTTTTTTTCTATTCTTTGTTTTATTTAATTTTCATCTGATTCTTATAAATTCTTTCGTAAACTTATGATTATTTACGTAATTTCTGTTCCTATATTCTTGTTTATTTCTGTTATTATTGTTTCTCCCTCATTCACCCAGTCCTCCCCAATCCATCCATCTTTCTCTCCCCCATAATTACCCCTCATCTCTCCCTCCCTTCCTTCCTTCCTTCCCCTTTACTATCCACCTCTCTCTCTCTCTCTCAGCGGCTCCTAATCTGGCACTTGTTACCGGCACTTAATACATAGTTCACAGTGCCACACACATAACAATGACCATCGTTAACCTCACTGGAGTGTGTTGTTGGCACTCTGATTGTTGGCACTCCGATTGTTGGCACTCTGCTTGACTTACACTGATTCTCTCTCTCTCTCTCTCTCTGTCTCATGACGTAATCTCTCTATTGTCTCAAACCGATCGATCTCTCAGTGTCTCCCAACGGCGTGGTCTTTGTTCTGAGGAGGTCGTACTGAAGAAGGTGGTCGTGGAGAGAGAGAGAGAGAGAGAGAGAGAGACAAGTATTCTCCAGGGTCGTCATGGTCGTTGATAGAGTGGGTGGTCGAGGAGGTGGTCTTAAGGGGGGTCGTGAGAGGGGGTCGTGGTGTAGGTGGAGGGGCGATGGAGGGGTGATGGAGGGGGTAGTGGAGGGGTGATGGAGGGGGTAGTAGAGGGGTGATGGAGGGGGTAGTGGAGGGGTGATGGAGGGGGTGATGGAGGGGGCGGTGGAGGGAATGCCACACTGACAGGGAAACAATGGCTGGCCTACTAATTAATCATTCATGGCGTCGAGCGGTGACAACTACTCTCGTTACGGGATCACTGCCACAACACCCAAGGGGGGAGGGGGAGGGAGGGGGGATAGAATGAGGGGGGAAGTGATGGAAAGGGAGGAAGAGAGGTGGTAGAAAAGGGAGTTATTGAAGGAGGAGGTAGGGAGAGGTAGGGAGAGGGGGGATAGGAGGGAGGGAGGGAGGGAGGGAGGGGTGAAAAACAGTTACCAATATCACAAAACCATGGGAGGGAGAAAAAGGGAGGGAACATGGGTGGGAGGGAGAGAACGAAAAATTGTCCTCAATATCACAACACCATAGGAGGGATGGATGGAAGGAGGGAGGGATGGATGGAGGGAGGGAGGGAGGGAGGGATGGATGGAAGGAGGGAGGGAGGGATGGAAGGAGGGAGGGAGGGAGGGAGGGAAACGAAGGGAAGGTGAGGAAAAATAAGTTTATAAAGAATTGGGGAATAAGAGAGAGAGAGAGAGAGAGAGAGAGAGAGAGAGAGAGAGAGAGAGAGAGAGAGAGAGATGTTAGTATTTAATCAATAGCTTTCAATAACAGCCAACAATTATTTGATACAAATAATAACAAAAACAATAATGATCAACTAAGTCTCTCTCTCTCTCTCTCTCTCTCTCTCTCTCTCTCTCTCTCTCTCTCTTTACATATATACATTTACTACACATATCAAACCCCATTCATCTACATCCATAAATAATAAACCATTTTCTACATATTTACCCTCCCCCATTTTCTTCCATTACTTCCCATTTTCTTTTCAAACTTCCTATTTACACCTAAACATTCTCTCCCAATTTCTTCTAACTCTCAATTCTAACATCTTATTTTCTTTCAAACATTCTCCCTCCATAACCTTCCAACATTCATTATCTAACATCCCGTTTTCTTTTAAGCACCGATTCCCATTTTCTTTGAAGCACCGATTCCCATTTTTTTTAAGCACCGATTCCCATTTTCTTTTAAGCATCGATTCCCATTTTCTTTGAAGCACCGATTCCCATTTTCTTTTAAGCATCGATTCCCATTTTCTTTTAAGCACCAATTCCCATTTTCTTTTAAGCACCAATTCCCATTTTCTTTTAAGGACCGATTCCCGTTTTCTTTCAGGATTAAGACTCAGAATGGCAGGAAGACCAGAGACCAATTAAGGAAGGAAACTACTGTATTAATATGAGGAAGAGAATAGATCCATTGGGACTATATAAGGGAGAGGAAGGAAGGGAGAAGGAAGGGAGGGGGAGGGAGAGGGAGAGGGAGAGGGGAGGGGAAGGAGTGAGAAGGAGAGAAAGATGGTAATTGGTTTAGATGAGCGAGGAGAAGAAACAAGAGAGAAAAACAAAAAAACACAAAACAAAAACAAACAAAAGCAAAAAAAGTCAGATTAACAAACAAACAAAAAGAGAGAGAGAGAGAGAGAGAGAGAGAGAGAGAGAGAGAGAGAGAGAGAGAGAGAGAGAGACCTATAACTCAACACTAATAGTCACTAGGATATAAATTCTCCTATATGAGTCCATTATACGCGTTATATACATTAAACACTAAGGCTCCTTCATGGTGGCGCGGGGTCCTTAAATCATGGTAGGTAGGGGGGGGGGGGGGGTTGGGCCTCCCTAAATCATGGTAGAGAGGGGAGAATCTTAATCATGGTAGAGAGGCAGGAGTTGTTAAGGAAGGATTGTTTTTATATCATGGTAGAGGGATGGGATGGGAGGGGTCTTACAAGGTCATGGTAGGAGGGGAGGGGTTGGGGGGGGGGTTGGGGGGGTCATTAATTCATGGTACATAAACAATCACTATTAACTAGACACATTATTAAGATGACAAACTATTTAATAAGTATACTTGGCGTTCGGGTTGAGTGCGTCGGGGTTCAATTTGAGTGCGTCGTGGTTCAATTTGAGTGCGTCGGGGTTCAATTTGAGTGCGTCTGGGTTCAATTTGAGTGCGTTGAGGTTTTATTTAAGGGATGATAGAGGCTCTTGTTAGTGAGTGAGGTTGTTTATTGAGTGTGTGAGTGAGTGAGTGGGGTTCATTTTGAGTGACAGGAGTGGCTCTAGTGATTACGTGAGGTATTGAGTGAGTGACGGTCAAGGTATTCTACACTCGCCTCGTGAGGAAAACAAAGGGAATGACGCCACACATAAACATTCCTTCTGGGTGTGTGTGTATGTTAACAATCTCACACACACACACACACACACACACACACACACACATCTCCTCTCCCCATTACCACTTCACCTTAACACCCCCCTTCTCTCCCCCTTAATCTCCCCGTCCCCCCTTAGCTCCTCCATGGTATGACCCCCTCTCAATAAAAATCTCCCCAGTCACTTAACTCCCCCCCCCCCCCCAGTCACTGATCTACACAACCTCTCCTCCCCGTAACTTTTCTCTCTTCTCCCCCTCTCCTTCTCTTCTCCCCATCTCCCCTCTCTGACAGACAGACACAGGAGTATAAACTGCTATTATTCCCCGCTCCATTTACGACGCATTAGGAGGACAGACAGCAATGTTGGCTACGCGTCATCCACTACGGTATAAAATGTACATATTGTCAGCGGGTCGACCAGGGTAAACATTTTTCCTTAGTCTCCCCTCTCACTCAGTCTTTTGTCCCCGTTTTCTTTATTAGTTTCTTCTTTTTTTTTTAGTTTTTTATTCGTTCTTCTTTCCTCTTTTGTTTTTCGTTCGTTGGTTTCTTTTTTTTTTCTCTTCGATTTCTCATTTTATTTTATTTTTATTTTTTTGCTTTTTTTATCTTTGGGATTTTTGTTTTTTGCTATTATTTATTCTCTCGTTTATTTGTTTATTTTACTTCTTCTGTTTCCCCTTTACTTTTCCTAATATATTTATTTATCTCTCTATCTCTTCCTCTCTATCTACCTCTCTCTTGCAGGTCTGTGTGTGTGTCTGTGTGTCTGTGTGTGTGTGTGTCTGTGTGTGTGTGTCTGTGTGTCTGTGTGTGTGTGTGTCTGTGTGTGTGTCTGTGTGTGTGTGTGTGTGTCTGTGTGTGTGTTTGTGTGTGTGTGTGTTGCAGCCTTTGATCAGCTGATGCAACGTTATTTTTCCCCCGTCTTTCTTGCCAGTGTTCTGAGCATCAAGGTTATGGGGGGGGGTGGGGGGGTGGGTGGGGGGGGGTGGGGGGTGGGTGGGGGGGAGGGGGTGGTGTTGTTGTTGTTGTTGTGAGGGACGTGGGAGTTGTTGTTGTTGTTGTTGTTGTTATTGTTGTTTATATTATTATTATTCTGTATATAAATATTCTCAACCACCATCGTCACAACAAACCCCACCAACTACCTATACCACCATCACTACCACCATCGCTACCACCATCAACCACACCACCCCTCCACCCAACCAAAACCACCTACCAACACCAACCAAAGATGTACACACACACACACACACACACACACACCAAAGACACTTCAGTAACGCAATTAACAACTGAAGTCTAAGAGGGAATTTTTACTCTCAAAGAATGAACTCCGACCATCCCAGAAGACACTGCAAGAATTCCTCTCCTCCTCATTGCTTTAGATTCTTAAATTGCTCCTGCTAACTTTCTTCGCCCTGACCTCCTCCTCCCCCTCCTTCCTGACCCCTCACCACCCCTTCCCCTGCCTCTCTGACCCCCCATCACCCCCTCCTCCTCTCCTCCCTGACCCCCCTCCTCCCCCACCCCAATATCCCGGGCCAACTTCTCGTCTCTGCAGTGAGTTACCTTTCTATTCAACTTTCTACGAGGTGGACGACTTTCACCTTTCACTCCCTCTTACTCTTGGGCGCTTACCGGTCTCTGAGTCTTCTTCCTCAGCGGGTACCAAGAGGAGGAGGAGGAAGGAGGAGGAAGAGGGAGGGAGGAGGAATGAGGAAGAGGGAGGGAGGGAGGGTGGAGGAGAGAGGAGGAGGAAGGAAGAGGGGGAGGAAGGAGAGGGAAGGAGGAAGGGAGAGGGAGATAGGAAAGAAAGAAGGAGGGAAGAGGAAGGAGGAGAGGGAAGGAGGAAGGAGGGAAGAGTGTCTTTGTGAAGCGACACTGAGAGAATAACTTAATACAGAAGACCTTGAGACGATCTCCTATCGTTGGGGGGAGACGGACGATAGCTGAGGGAGACGATAGCTTGGGAGAACGATAGCTGAGGGAGATGATAGCCGAGGGATGATAGATAGACAATAGTCGATAACTGGAAGAAATAGATGAACACTAGCTGGATACGATAGCTGTGACGATTCCTTTCTTTTTTAAATCTTTCTCGCTCTACCTATCCCGACAGCCACCCCGACAGCCATCCCGACAGCCACCTCGAAACAGCAATCCCGCTAGACACCCCGAGTGCCATCCTAACTACCATCCCGACAGCCTCCCCGACAGCCCTCCCGACAGCCCTCCCGACAGCCCTCCCGACAGCCCTCCCGACACCCCTCCCGACAGCCCCCGACAGCCCTCCCGACAGCTCCCCGACAGCCCTCCCGACAGCCCTCCCGACAGCCCTCCCGACAGCCAGCCGCAGGATACAAAGAGACAGAAAGCAACTTCCTCCTCCGAATCCCCGACACTAAATTCATAGAGAGTAAATTGATCTTCAGAAAAGGAGTTCACTGCTGAGTCTTAACACACCACATCTCTCCCTGCATTGACGAGAGGGAGAGAGGGAGAGAGGGAGAGGGAGAGAGGGAGAGAGAGGGAGGGAGAGGGAGACGGAGAAGGAGGGGAAGCGAGAGAGGTTATTCTCTCTCTCTCTCTCTCTCTCTCTCTCTCCCCCCAACCTCTCTCGTTCTCTCTACCTCCACTATCCTACCCCCACCACATCAGCTCCCCCCCTCTCCCCTACCCCACATCAACCCCTCCCCACTCCTCATCTACACTCCTTCTCCACTCCCTACTCCCCCATCATCCTCCCTACTCCCTCATCATCCTCCCCACTCCCTCATCATCCTCCATACTCCCCATCATCCTCCCCACTCCCTCATCATCCTCCCCACTCCCCCATCATCCTCCCCACTCCCCCATCAAACCCCCCACACAAAGGGTAGTGGGTCGGATGGTCACTCGCCGCCCCCGGAAACAATCGTAGGTCATAATTTGGCCCTAAAGGAGTCGTCTTATTCCTGTTTTATTCCCCTTAATGTGACCGAGTGGGACAGATGTTCGGGAGGAAGGGGGGAGGGGGAGGGGGAGGAGGAGGAGGAGGGGGAGGGGGGAAGAGGAGGGGAGGAGGGAAGAGGAAGGGGAGGGGAATGTTGTAGATGGAGTTTGGAATAGAATGGGAGGTAGTAATAGGGGGGGGGGAAGGTAAAGGGGGGGAGGTTAGGGGGGCGGAGGAAGAAAGGGGAAAGGGAGAAGTTACGAAGATACAAGAATAAAGAAGGAAGATGAGAAGAGAAAGGGAAAGAGAGAGAGATAGAGAGAGACAGTTCACATGAGCCACAAAGAACTAGCGAACGTCACCACCAGCAAGAGACACAGAGGAGCTCACGACCCCCCCAGCAGGAGCCAGCAGCCCTTTGAGAGAGACTTCCAAGGTGTAAATAAAGTGTCTCTCCTAACATCTTCCTGCTGAGAGATAGAGAGAGAGAGAGAGAGAGAGAGAGAGAAAATGACTTCACACAACGTATTTTCTTTAACTATTTCCCTTAATAATTCTTTCGTTTTCTTCCCAAACTTCATCTCCTCTTCTCTTTTCTCCTCCTCCTTCTCTCCTTCATTCTGCCCTTCCTCTCCTCCTTGATATCGAACACTGTCCCACCTCTCTTCCTTCATATCTTCCTCTCATTATTTCTTTCTTTCTTTCCATCATTCTTCTTACTCACCTCCTCTTCCTCCTCCTCCTCCTTCTCCTTCCTTTTCTTCCTCTCCTTTTTAATCCCTTCTCGTTATCAAGCACTCTGTCTCTTTGTCCGCATTATATAGGTAGGAAGGAAGGAAGGAAGGAAGGAAGCTATACGGACTCTTCCACCAGTAAAAATCACGTAATAATTTTAGCCGACGGACATAGACAGGAACGGAGAGACGGACGGATAGACGGAAACAGACAGACGGATGGATGGACGGACGGATATTTAAGGGCCTCGTAGACCAGTGAGGGCCTCTGAATAGTTCCGGTGGACCATATTGACCTTAGTAAATAGTGACCATTCTTAGGCTGTTTGAGAGCCTTTTATTGTTCTCTCTCTCTCTCTCTCTCTCTCTCTCTCTCTCTCTCTCTCTCTCTCTCTCTCTCTCTCTTTCTGTCTGTCTGTCTCTCTCTCTCTCTCTTCTCTGTTTCTTTAGGTATATTATCTTATCGTTGTTATTAGTGTCCATTCTCATTCATTTTAGTCTGTTTATCATCGTCTATTCCTCCTCCTCCTTCTTTATCAATCTCCTCCTCTACCTATATTCCTACCTCCACCTGCTGCTCCTCCCTCTTCCTTTATTTCCCCAGAGAGAAAATGGATACTTAGTGGTGCAGCACACAACATAATGGCGTTCGTTCTCTCTCTCTCTCTGCGTATCTTATCAACATCCTCTTTCTCATCTCCTTCCTCCTATCTTCCTTACCCCATTCTTCCTTCTCCTTCTCTTACCATACCTCTTTTGCCTCCTTCACCCTCCCCCCTTCCTCCTTCACCCTCCCCCTTCCTCCTTCTTACTTCCCTAGGGATAGGATAATGGCGCACCTTCCTCCTCTCCCCTCCTTCTCTTTCCTTTAGAATAGAGGCGCAGGAGAAGAGGAGGACAAAGAGAAAGCAGATTGTGAGATGGCTTTATTCTGTCTTTTCTTGTGACTCAGAATAGAGGGAGAGAGAGAATGAGGTTAATATGGGAAGGAGAGGGGAAGGGGAGATGGGAAGAAGAACAGAAGAGGGAGGGAAAGAGGGAAGGAAGGAGGGAATAGGAAAGAGGGATAGAGAACGACAGAAATAAATAAATAGAGGTAGATGGATAGGTGGATGAATGGATGGATAGATGGATGAATGGATGGATAGATGGATGAATGGATGGATAGATGGATGAATGGATGGATAGATGGATAAATAGATGGATAGGTGGATGAATGGATGGATAGGTGGATGAATGGATGGATAGATGGATGAATGGATGATTGGATGGATGAATGGATGGATAGATGGATGAATGGATGGATAGATGGATGAATGGATGGATAGGTGGATGAATGGATGGATAGATGGATAAGACTTCCAATAAAAATTCTGTATAATAAACAACAAAACGAAACTAATAGAAATCCTCAAAATTGTCTTTACCTCATGAAAAAAAAATCCCCCCATAAAAACAAAGAAAATAAATAGTTTTCTTTCAACTAATAATAATAAATACACAATATAGAAACAGGTAACAAATAAATAAACAAATAAAAAATAACAATGAAAACGTAGGTAAACAACAACAACCACATATCTATTATTATTTTACCTGAAAACAATAATAAGTAAACAAAAAGTATAAACGACACAAAAAGTATAAACGACACAAAAAAAATATAAACGAAAGAAAACGCGAGGGAAGGAGAGGGAGTTCTTGAGGGCAGTAAAGAACAACTATACAATACGACCCCGCCAACAGAACCACGCGATTCCACGGTCAATATGTCCTATTGGCAGTTTGACAATTTATGGCCGACCCAGTATATAAAATAACACTAACTCCGATTGGGACAAAAGCGGTGGTAGGGACCTTGGCCGCCGAGAGAAGTGGAAGTCATGTTTTATTCAAGCTCTCCGCCGTGGCCATGTTGTGGCTCAGGATCCCGATGCTCTTTTGTTTCTATCCGATGCTCTCTTGTTTATACCTTATATCCTGGGCTATACGAGGCGGGGTTTTCAAATGTAAGGAAATATACTGTTTTTTTTTCCCGTATTGGTCTCGTAGGGTTTCTAGAGACCAGTAAGGGCCTAGAGAACGCCATAGAGACCAGACGAGTAGAAAAATAGAGCGAGTTGAAGTACAAAGTCATCGGACATCGCGCAACTCGTCCACATTACTTAAACTAATGGACTTTGAATGTGTGATTTCCAGTGTTTTGTGGGGGATCCGACCCGGTGTTTTGTGGGAGCCGAACCTATCTTTATGCGATCAGAAGCCGTGTTTTATTGGCCTAGTGAGGAATGGATGATGGAGAGCGGTCTGTTCTCCTCCCCGGGTTTATATCAGCATTATTCCCGCCCTGAAAAAAGGAGAAAGGCAGAAGGAAGGACACATTATTAGCGTGTGTTATTGTGGTACAAATGGGCATGCTCTTGGCTAGATTGGCTCTCTCTCTCTCTCTCTCTCTCTCTCTGATATTGAAAGTTGCCAGTTTTTGGTCGTTCTAGTGAGGTTCTTCTCTACCTTCAGTGCTTTATTCTAGCGTGTGTGTGTGTGTGTGTGCCCCTCCTCCTCCTGCAACACCACCCCCACCAACACCCCATCCCCCCCACCCCCACCAACACCCCATCCCCCCCCCCACCGCCACCAACAAGCTCTCCACCTCCTCCATCTTCCCTCCACCTCCTCCAACACCACCCTTTTCCCTCCCCCAGCGACCTCCAACAGAGGGTTAGACAGGAGTTCTCAGCTGTCTAGAGTTACCGTCTCTTTATGCACATTTAGTGACAGATGGATTTCCTGTCGGGATGTAGGGAAGGTTTTTTCTTTAAGTTCTGTCATCTCCGTCGGGTCCCGCAGACGTGAGAATCAACGACAGGCCCAGTACGCATGCGTCAGTCGGGTGTGTTATGCGTTTTGGTCGGGTTGGGGATGCGTTGGTCGGGTATATGTATGAATCGGTAGGGTGTATATGCGTCGGTCGGGTATGTGCATGCGTCGGTCGGGTATGTGCATGCGTCGGTCAGGTATGTGTATGCGTCGGTAGTAGTCTAGGTTAAGTGTCGTTGATGTAGAATGACTCTGAAGGCCGAATGCTAATACTTAGACCGAGTGTGTATGTCGACAGGCTGTGTATACATTGGTTAGGTGGATTAATGGTGACACGTCTAGAGAATGTTGTGTGTACTCATACATATACATACATACATACATACCTGTACAAATATACATACATACATACATACATACATACATACATTCATACATACGCGCGTATGAGTTTATCGGAATTATCTTATCATTTAAAAGCAACAGTGGCAAAATTCCTTCATTCTTTCATTTTCTGCTTTCATTCAAATAACTTTTTTTCATTCTCTTTATTTACTCAAATTTTTTGTTTCATTTCCTTCTTTATTTTCTATATCTTTTTTTTTATTCTCTCTCGTATGTCCTTTTAACAGTGTTCTAAATATGCAAATTTATTCTAATAACGTGAATGAATACTGAACTAATTTTTTTCAATAATTTCTTCATTTTTTTCATTTATTCTCAAAAGAAATATTTTACACCAGTATCGTTATATAGTAAAAAAAAATATATCCGAAATATATTATAGTATGTTAGTAAATTTCACATATTGGTTATATATTTATAAATACTGAATAAATATTTATATACATATATTATAAAAATCATTAACTGTAAAAATTAGCTTTAAAAATATATATACTTTCTAATCGATCTGTTTAGGGAATATTATGATGTATATTTTTATTTATATATTTATTCGTTAATTAATATTCCAGAAAAACACCAGAAAAAACACACACAAAAACAGGAAAAAACAAGAAAAAAACAAAAAACCAAGAAACAAAATTACAAAAAAAATTGAAAAACAAAAAAGGAAAAAATTAATAACAAAAACCCACAAAACCCCTGAAAAACAAAACAAAAAGAAAGAAAAAAACACAATGATAAAATTACACAAATCTAACGAAAACGAACAAAAAAAAACAACATTTGGAGGAAGAATCTCTTTTGTCCGGGGCTGAGGAGGGAGCGTGGGAAAATATGCAAATCAGCAAGGGAAAAAACCCCTAAGAAAAACAGTACTGGTGAGGCCTCATTTCCCTAACAGCCAGACTCTCTGTTTCTTCCTTCCTGGTGACTCAAGAAAGGCAGGATATGGCAGGATATGGGAGAGAGGGAGGGTGACGTGGGTGAGGGTGGGTGAGGGAGGGGGATATGTAGATGGGTATAGGGAGGGAGAGGAGGAGGAAGAGGCGTGGGAGGGTATGGGAGAACAGAAGAGTGGCGTGATAAAGAGAAAAAATAGGAAGAGGAAGAGAAGAATGAAGAGAAGGAGGTGGTGGGTGTGGAAGTATAGAGAGAAGAGGGGGAAGAGGAGTAGGAGGAGGGTGAAGGAAGAGGAAGAGGTGTACAGGCGCAGGTGTGATTATGTGTAGCTGAAGGGAGTGTGGGCGTGAGGGCATGTGGGCGTGAGGGCGTGTGGGCGTGGTATTATACTTCGCTATATATAAGACCCACACGGAAATGCCTCAGTCGACATTAATATTATGAACGAGTTGTATAGTGATAAAGATATGTTTAATTCTCTCTTTTTCTCTCTTTCTCTCTCTCTCTCTCTCTCTCTCTCTCTCTCTTTATTATCACATTTTCTCAACCTATTATAATGTTCGTTCTTCCTATACTACCATATTTTATTTTCTCTTCCCTATTGTTCCATTATCTTTACCATCTCTTCCATTCACCATCTTTACTAATCTTTTCTTCTCATCTTCCTCACCTCATTGACAATACACTCTGCTCCTCTTCTTTCCCTCCGTCTCTCTCTCTCCCCTTCCTTCCATCCTTTATCCCTAAACTGTCTTTCTCCCAATCTTCTTATCCTCTCCTCTCCCCTCCCACCTCCCTCTATTCCATCATCTCTTCTTCTCTCACAAACAATCCCTTTCCCTTTTCTATGCATACCCCTCCTCTTCCTCCTCTCCCACAATCCCACCCTCCCATACCCCTCCTCCTCCTCCTCTCCCACAATCCCATCCTCCCATACCCCTCCTCATCCTCCTCTCCCACAATCCCACCCTCCCATACCCCTCCTCTTCCTCCTCCTCTCCCACAAACACACCTCCCCATACTCCTCCTCTTCCACCACCCTCCCATCCTACTCTCCCATACCCAACATCTGGACAAGTTAATATTTAAATCTCCTCCGTATTTCCCAAGCTTCTCCAGTTTCCTATTGTGAAGCTCTGGGTATTCTTGAGGTCTCTCCTCGGGACTGCTCACACAGGTATTCTAAGGAGCTCCCTCCCTCCCCCCTACCTCTGTCCCTCCTGCTTTGTGGGGATTCTTCCGTTTGTCTGTCTGTCTGTCTAGATGGGAAAGGTGGATGGAAGAGGTAAAGAAGAGGTGACGGCTTTTTAGGGTTAATATAATAATAACAATAACAATAATAATAATAATAATAATAATAATAATAATAATAAAAATAATAATAATAATAAGTTAAAAATTATTATTACTATTAGAGTAAATATAACTTTATGTCATCAAGAAAATGTCAGAACAATAGATAAACAGACACACACACACACACACACACACACACACAGACCATTTAAAAAGACAAATACCACCGCCTCAACACGTTCACACGACGAGGAACAAGAGGGGAAAACCTAACCATCAAAATAACAGAGAAGAATGCGAGACGACACCACAATAAAGGAGGGGAAACAGAGGCCAGATGACAGCTAGGTGAGGGGAAGAATGGGGGGAGGCGTGACAGGAATGTGAGGGGAGGGAGGTGGGAGGGAGAAGGGGGTAGGAGAGAGAGAGGGGGGAGAGGGGGAGAGGTAGGGCAAGTGTAAAGGAGACAGGTGTGTAGAGAGGGGAAAGAATGGAATGTATAATGGGAAACAAAGCGTGGGAACAAGGTGAGGGGAAGTACAGGTGAGTGGAGGTGAGGGGTGAGGTAAAGGGGAAATCTTGGGAAAAGATACATACATACATACATACATACATACATACATACACATAAATTATTATTTATTACCTTCAGGAAGTTTCAGGACCCAGTAAATGACGCCTTCACGTTATTAATGAACTTCAGGAGTAGTTAATATCATGTACATTTGTGTGTACGTGTGTGTGTGTCTATCTGTAAATCTGATGTGTATTTCATTGCGATGTGTAAATTGTAGGATCGTTTGTGCGTCTTCATGTGGTTTAGGGTGTATGTTTGTTTGTATGTATGTATGTATGTATGTACTATGTATGTATGCATGTATGTATGTATGTACTATGTATGTATGCATGTATGTATGTATGTAATAATAATAATAATAATAAACGGTTTATTAATAGAGTTGCAGCCGGTGGCTGAAAATATACAGACTTACAGGTGATTTAGACATAATGATATGCGTTCAATACATTTACAGGGCTGTACAGTATGTATGTATGTATGTATAAAATAATTGACATATGAGTGCTCTCTCTCTCTCTCTCTCTCTCTCTCTACAGTTTTATAAAATGGTTCACCATTTTGTGCTCAGGTGTGTGTGTGAAAGACAGGTATTAATGGACAATCACACCACCCCACACCTGTACACCCCCCCCCCCTCACACACAAGTGTTCCTAGCTCATGTGTGGAGGCCATCTAACACCTTAACACACACACACACACACACACACACCTGTAATTATACTTGTATCTGTACCGTAATTTCTAATTATTTACACAACACAAACTGATATTAAAAAAAATCAAGTTTATATAACCTGGAGGCAAAGCTTTAACTAACCCAGTGAGTAACCTGACCTGACCCGAGTTGACCCAGTCCATCACATGACCCTCCTTCCCCCCCCCCCCCACCAAGGTGAGAGGGCCAAGCCAGACAGCCAATCAGCGCGCGCCATCCGACCTCCGTCACAGGTCGTTATGCCAGAGTTACGATGCTTTGTGGCCGCTTCGTGGTGGGTCTGTTTTGTTTCATGGGGTGGAGGGGGTGTGGAGGGGGTGGAGGGGGGTGTGGAGGGGGTGGAGGGGGTGTGGAGGGGGTGTGGAGAGGGGGGAGAGTAGAGGGAGGTGTGGAGAGTGAGGGGTAGAGGTGGTTGAGGAAGGGCTAGAATTGAGGTTGATGTGTGGATGGCTGGAAGGAGAGAGAGAGAGAGAGAGAGAGAGAGAGAGAGAGAGAGAGAGAGAGAGCATTTTTGTATACGTGTCGTAGTTTATTATACTCCACTTCCTCATATACATGTCATCTCCCCCTCTCCCCCCTCCTCTACCTAAATTATCTCCCCCTCCCCACACTACACCTATCTATACCTCTTCCTACCCATGTCACCTCCTTCCCTACCCCCCCCCCTCTCTCTCTCTCTCTCTCTCTCTCCTCCGTCTCAGAGGCTCGACCTAAGCTAAACAAGTCTACCTGTAAGATGCTTAGCGAATGTCTACCTGTATTTATGGTTGAGAAGGCTGGGTGGTCACAGGGGGGGGAGGGAGAGTAGGGGAAGAGGGAGAGGGAGGGAGGATGAAGATAAGGAAGGAGGGAGGGAGGAAAAGATGCAGATGAAGGAAATAACAAAACGGAGAGAGAGAGAGAGAGAGAGAGAGAAGAGAGAGAGAGAGAGAGAGAGAGAGAGAGAGAGAGAACCCAGATATTTACAGAAACTTAAAGAAACAGAACGAGAAATAGAAAGATAGAGAGAGAGAGAGAGAGAGAGAGGAGAGAGAGAGTAATAGGAATAAACCGAAAAACTGTGAGAGTATAAGACGGACAAACACCCGCCCTCAGCAGCTTGCAGGATACTGACAGACTTACAAACAAACACCAGCATTATAGTCCGATGTGTTAACAGACTCTGGCGGTGATTACATAAACTAATGACTCAATGATGATGTTTAGGTATTTCCTCTCTCTCTCTCCTCACCATATGCACCCTACCCCCACCAATTTCCCCTACTAACCCCCTCCTCCCCCCATATACAAGTTAACAGGTCATCTCAGGGGTCAAGTAATAACCCTGGTCTTGCCTCACTTATTTTCCCTACCTACACGGCGTCTCCCACCACGAAGCAGCTCGATCATCTCAAGCCCTCAGCTGTCCCAACACGTTTGAACACGTCCCGCTCGGTTCCCTTCCTGCTCTCTCTCTCTCTCTCTCTCTCTCTCTCTAAGTTGCCCGCGTTCCTTTTTATTTTTATATATTTCAAGAAGGAAATATTATTAAGTACAGGATACAATCAGATCCTCTTCTCGTTCACTCGGTATTACACACAGTATAAACTCCTAAACCAAATATCTTCAAGAAAAACAAAAGCCTGTCAGGTGAAGACTTTCGGATCTCCTGTCCACCTCGGTATCTATACAAACAATAAACACGGTGAACCCCCCCAGTCCAGAAGAAAAACAAAAGCCTGTCAGGTGAAGACATTCGAAACCCAGTCCCCTCTGTACCTATAGAAACTATAAACACATGAACCCTCAGTCCAGAAGAATAACAAAAGCCTGTCAGGTGGCACTGGGAGGGGAGGAAGACACTCGCATCCCCCTTCCCTATAGTTTCCAACCCGTTGTCACGTCGTTCAATAAAAGCGGGCGTCAAAACATTTACCTTTCTCTTATAAACAGAAGGCTGTGTCCCCACCCTCCAGCCACACCGAGGCCTCTGTTGTACGCCATTTGTGGAGGAAGAGCAATACACAGGGCGAGTGATGGAGAGGTGAGGGGGAGTGTAGGGGAGGTGAGGGGAGTGTAGGGGAGGTGAGGGGAGTGTAGAGGAGGTGAAGGGGAGTGTAGGGTAGGTGGAGTGTAGGGGAGGTGAGGGGAGTGTAGGGTAGGTGGAGTGTAGGGGAGGTGAAGGGGGGTGTAGGGTAGGTGGAGTGTAGGGGAGGTGAGGGGAGTGTAGGGTAGGTGGAGTGTAGGGGAGGTGAGGGGAGTGTAGGGGAGATGAAGGGGGGTGTAGGGGAGAGGAGGGAAGTGTAGAAGGCGGGAGGGAGGGAGAATATGACGAAGGGGAGAGAAGGTGACAGAATAGGGGATAAATGACGATAATAACAATAATAACAATAATAATAATAATAATAATAATAATAATAATAATAATCCCTGTAACATAACGTCATAAAGTCCAAAATACCATACGATTGATATTATTTTTTTCATATATTTTCTATTTATGTGTTTTTTAAAGACTTTGTCGGCTGTTATTGGAACATGTTGATATGTTTTCGCAAATATACATATAAATACAGACAGATTTTCTCTTTGTGTTGAGAAAAAAAAACATATAGAAAATGTATATATATGTATATGTATGAACGTTGAAAACAAATAGTGAAAATAAGGTGTAATGATGCAGTGAGCCTGGCATGTATGTATGTATGTATGTATGTATGGATGTATGTATGTATGTATGTATGTATGTATGTATGTATGTATAATCATCGAAAATAAGCAATACAAAATGAACCTTAAATAAGAAATAAACTACTCTCTCCACACACACACACACACACTCAAAATACATTAATTCAGCGTTTCATAATTATCGTACATCACAGGTGGCGTGTCTAAAACAAAGGAACACCTGTGAGCGCTTTAATGATTCCCCGGTGACCAATGAGCGCCGATGAGCACTCGCTATCAGCCAATCAGAGCGCATTATGTGGGCGGCGCTCTGTGACGTCAGCAGCACAGGTGACACAACCAGGTAGACAATAGCTGCCACTCGCCCGTGCTGACGCCAAGGGACTCTCGCCTTAACGCTCCCGGGCAACACGGTCGAAATTACCACAATTTATGGACGCCATTAATTCCCCGCCTCCAAACTCTTCCAAAACACCAATATTAAAAAATTAAGTTACCTTGTATATCTCTCTTTCTACCTCAACATTTAATTGATCTCATACAGGTAAGATTTAAAGGACGATTTACCTGCTCTCTCTCACACCGTCTGTAGCAAAAGTTAATAATGTTTGGTTTATATTAAGATAAATAGTGACTAAAAACTATTGATGAATATATAAACCATTATTAAACCCCTTAAACCATTATTAAATCTTTATTTAACCAATATTAACCCTTGTAAACCACTACAAACCATTATAAACCATTCTTAACAATCATATACAAATCCTTTCTGAACCATTTAAACCCCTCCTAAACCATTACATGGCCCCTTAAACCATTAAAAGCTCCTCTAAACCATTAAAAAACAACAATTCCTCCAGCCATCAGGGCCATTAAACGCCAACCAGGCATTATAAGCCCCTCTTGCCCGGACCATCATACCCCTTCTCCCCACCTTCACCTAACCACCCCCTCTTCCTACCATTCTCTCCCCTTCTCCCCACCCTCACCTAACCCCCCTCTTCCTACCATTCTCTCCCCTTCTCCCCACCTTCACCTAACCCCCCTCTCCCTACCATTCTCTCCCCTTCTCCCCACCCTCACCTAACCCCCCTCTCCCTACCATTCTCTCCCCTTCTCCCCACCCTCACCTAACCCCCCCTCTCCCTACCATTCTCTCCCCTTCTCCCCACCCTCACCTAACCCCCCCCTCTCCCTACCATTCTCTCCCCTTCTCCCCACCCTCACCTAACCCCCCCCTCTCCCTACCATTCTCTCCCCTTCTCCCCACCTTCACCTAACCCCCCCCCCCTCTTCCTACCATTCTCTCCCCTTCTCCCCACCCTCACCTAACCCCCCCTCTCCCTACCATTCTCTCCCCTTCTCCCCACCTTCACCTAACCCCCCCCTCTCCCTACCATTCTCTCCCCTTCTCCCCACCTCACCTAACCCCCCCTCTCCCTACCATTCTCTCCCCTTCTCCCCACCCTCACCTAACCCCCCCCCCCCTTCATGGTAGTTATTGTCCTTATGGTAATCGTGTGGTTTATTTAGGTCGAACTGACAGACAGACGTCTGATCGCTTTATATCCCGTTGATGATGAGGGGGGAGAGAGAGAGAGAGGGAGAGAGAGAGAGATAAGAGGTGATAAACATAGGGTGGAGAGTTAAATGAATTAGTGAGTAGAGAGAATGAGGAATAGGAATGGAAGGAGATGATTGGGGATTGGAGAAAGGAGGAGAAGAGAAGATAAGAGGAAGAGAAGATAATAGAAGGAGAAGAAAGAAGAGAGAATGATGAAAGGAAGAATAGATGAAGATAATGAGATGGTAGAAGAATATTTGGAGAAAGACAAACAAGTGAAAGGAGAGAAAATGACGGAAATGAAGAAAATTGAATTACATGAAGAAAAATTACAACGAGAAGATTAAATAGCTTTGTAACATCTCCCCCCTTCCCCCTCCTCACCCCCCACTCCCCCTCCTCACCCGCCCCCTCCCCCCACTCCCCCGTTTTGCAACATCACTCCCTATCACTCTTAGTATCTTTCACTTTCACTCCATTTTAAACCATTTCTCCTTCTCTCTCACTCCCCCATCTCCCCTTCACTCACCCATCTCCTCTTCACTCCCCCATCTCCTCTTCACTCCCCATCTCCCCCTCACTCCCCCATCTCCCCTTCACTCCCCATCTCCCCTTCACTCCCCCATCTCTCCCTCACTCTCCCATCTCCCCCTCACCCCCCATCTCCCCTTCACTCCCCCATCTCCCCCCATCTACCATTCACTCCCCCCATCTCCCCCTCACTCTCCCATCTCCCCTTCACTCCCCCATCTCCCCCTCACTCCCCCATCTCCCCCTCACTCCCCCATCTCCCCTTCACTCCCCCATCTCCCCTTCACTCCCCCTTCTCCCCTTCACTCCCCCATCTCCCCTTCACTCCCCCCTCTCTCCCATCTCCCCCTCACCCCCCATCTCCCATCTCCCCTCACTCCCCCATCTCCCCTTCACTCCCCCATCTCCCCCTCACCCCCCCATCTCCCCTTCACTCCCCCCTCTCCCCTTCACTCCCCCCTCTCCCCCACACTCCCCCATCTCCCCTTCACTCCCCCTCACCCCCCATCTCCCCCTTCACTCCCCCTCACTCCCCCATCTCCCATTCACTCCCCCTCACTCCCCATCTCCCCTTCACTCCCCCTCACTCCCCCATTTGACAACACCAGCATAGAACTAAATCCCTCTTCCCAGATAATCCCACGACATAGCCTTAAATCCCCCTACTGTTTTCCTTTTGCAACATAATGGACTCTGTTGCAAAGCGATCAACAAATCCCCGTTGCAGGAAGGGGCTGACAGGCGGAAGGTTGGATGCAAATCACGACAATGGATTGGAATCACCCCCGTGTAATTGTTTTCTTTGATGGCATTGTTTGTGGTCGAGAGAGTCAAAATGGGCGGGGGAGGGGTGAGGGGGGGGTGAGGGGAGGGTGAGGGGTAGAGGGAGTTAAGTGAGGGGATGTGGGAGGTGAGGAGAGTGAGGAGAGTGAGGGGGAGGCAGGGACGGGATGGGAGGGGAGATGATATGGGAGGAAAGTGAAGTGAAATAGGGAAGTGAATTCTCTCTCTCTCTCTCTCTCTCTCTCTCAAGGCGTGAGGACTAACACAGTTGTCTCACAAGAAAATGACAAATTGGTGAGGGGAAATACTAATGTGTTTATCCTGTCTGGTGTGTGTGTGTGTGTGTGTAAATAAGACATAAATATACTCGTATATACATATATTCCTTCAAACATATATACATTACTTGTTTATACTGTACATTAAAAGGTAAGTATGTGTAATTATCTCAACCAAATTATTATTTAAATCGAACCATTACGGGGCAAAAAAAAAAACACTTTCTTACCTAGTTCACTTAATTACCCACCTGGTTCACTTAATTACTCACCTGGTTCACTTAATTACCCACCTGGTTCACTTAATTACTCACCTGGTTCACTTAATTACCCACCTGGTTCACTTAATTACTCACCTGGTTCACTTAATTACCCACCTGGTTCACTTAATTACTCACCTACCTACGTCATCCATAACCTATTTAAGAGTAAAAATTACATTACTATATCTCATCACAATTTACTGACGTCATCTATACCAATTACTATCCCACGTTAAGGTAGTTTAATTTATTCCCTCATTATATAACTCAGTGAAATTGTCGACATTAGTCAAGGGAACTAAATCTCTATCTCTCACTATTTCTTCAAACCAAGTTAAATTCAGAAGTTATTCAATATTGCCAATTTCACGACTTGTTTCAGTGAGTTATTTATACATTTCAGGTCTATTTGATAGTTCAGGAAGATACGATTTATTGCTCAAATTATCTCACCTCTCTCTCTCTCTCTTTTTTTTCTCTCTCTCTCTCTCTCTTCCCCCTCCCTCCCTCACTTTATCTTCTTTCATTCTCCTTTCTCTTCCCTCTCATCTTCTTCTTAGTAATTACCTCTCTTCCTCTCCCCCAATTCCTCCTTCATACTTTTATTTACCTATCCCTCCTCCTCCTCCTCCTCCTCTGCCTTCCTACTCTTCCTCTCCCTCCTGTTTCCTTCCTCTTCCTCCCTCTCCCACCTCTCGTCTCCTTGCAATCATCCTTCTCCACCTCTCTTTCTCTCCTCTCTGTCCACATACTTCATTCCCTCCCCTCTCCTTATCTCCCTTCCCTTTCTACCACCCACTCCCTCTCTTTTTCTACCCATTCCTTCCCCTCCCACTCTCACCCTCCCCTCTCCCTACTTCTGCGGTCGACAACAAATGCTTTGCGGTTAAGAGATGATACAGAAGCTCCTCTCCCCATCCTCCTCTCCCCACTCCCATGACACCCCCCCCCATTAGTGCCACCATTGCCACCATTACCACCATTTCAACCATATACTGACACCATCACACCAGGATTTATTATGGCAATTAACTTATCAAGTGACGGGGGCGATTAGCGTGGCATTTAAAGTGTGTTTGTAAACAATGGGTAGTTAAGATGCTCCCATTCATAAAACTGTGTGTGTGTGTGTGTGTGTGTGTGTGTGTCCTAAAGTTCGTAACACCACATTACAATCCTTTAAAAATATCAAAATCCCTAAACTTAACCTATATTCCCTAAAAATAATCCCTAAAATTCCTAAAAAAAAATCCCAAACTCCCTAAAAATTACAACAAAATCCCTAAAATTGCCACAAAATCCCCCAAAATCCTTAAAAAAGCCACGAAGTCCCTAAAATGAACTAAAAATCCTGGCCTTAATAAAGTCTCTCCTTGAAGGGGTTAACAAAAAACTTTCTCCCCTCAGTTCCGGTTGAGGCTTCGGTTTCCCCTCACTTGGGGGAGTCATGGATACCCTCTGTGGTCTACCAGGCGAGGGGAGACTCACGCCCACACGCCCACACCTGCAACCTCATCCTAAACCCACGTTTGCACTCTACACCGACGCCTATGACCTACATACACGCCCACACCCCCAGCCATGGTAGGTACACACACACGCCATTCCCCGCGCCATGTATGTTCGTGATGCGCGCCATTAACCACACACGGTACATAATACACACATACATACATACACACATACATACATACATACATACATACATAGAGATATACATAGAGAAAGGAATAGAGGAGCAGAAAGGACAAATGGGGGGGGGAGAGAGAGAGAGAGAGAAGCACATCTCCCCTCACCCCATCACTACCCTCACATCATCTCCCCTCCCACAATAACCCCCTCCCCTCAACGCCACAAAAGCCGTCGGAAGGTGTTAATATTTTTTTTAGTGGGGGGGTGGGGGGGAGGGGGGGGGCAGGGGGGGGGTGGGGGTTGCGGAAGGACGAGCTAAGGAGTGAGGGGAAATTCTTACTATAGTGAGTGAGTCGCCGTGACAATATCCGAGAGAGGAAATTGTCTCAAATCACCACTCAGGCCAGCCACCGAGTGAAGCAGGAAAAACGGGAGCTTCTTGATGATTTTAGGTGGGGAGGATAGGCTGGGGAGAGGAGTGGTGGGGAGAGAGAGGTGGGTTAGGTGGGGGGAGAGACGATGGGGGTGTTGGGTAGAAGATTGTGGTTAAGAGAGGAGGAGGAGGAGAGGAGGAGGAGGAGAGAAGGAGGTATAGAAGGAAGAAGAGAATGAAAGAGAAGTTCAACGAAGAAGAAAACTACAGTAACAGTAATAATAATAATAATAATAACAACAAGAGTAATGATAATAATAATAATAATAATAATAATAATGATAATGATAATAATAATGATCAATATATACAGCCCCACAACAGACAGCTAAAACTCCTACACAAATCGACAACAACTACGACACAAACACTTGACTTAATGTCCTTCAGAGAGAGAGAGAGGCAAGGAAGGTCACCCCCAGAGCAGCGTAGGATAGGTTAGGGTAGGTTAGGGTAGGTTAGGGTAGGTTAGGTTAGGGTAGGTTAGGTTAGGTTAGGGTAGGTTAGGTTAGGGTAGGTTAGGTTAGGGTAGGTTAGGTTAGGTTAGGGTAGGTTAGGTTAGGTTAGGTTAGGGAAGGTTAGGGTAGGGTAGGTTAGGGTAGGTTAGGGTAGGTTAGGTTAGGTTAGGTTAGGGAAGGTTAGGGTAGGGTAGGTTAGGGTAGGTTAGGGTAGGGTAGGTTAGGTTAGGTTAGGTTAGGTTTGGGAAGGTTAGGGTAGGTTAGGTTAGGGTAGGTTAGGGAAGGTTAGGTTAGGGTAGGTTAGGTTAGGGTAGGTTAGGGAAGGTTAGGTTAGGGTAGGTTAGGTTAGGTTAGGGAAGGTTAGGGTAGGTTAGGTTAGGGTAGGTTAGGGAAGGTTAGGGTAGGTTAGGGTAGGTTAGGGTAGGTTAGGTTAGGGTAGGTACTTTCACTAAATAACCAAATTGAGCAAAAAATACAATATAAAATATTCCTTCCAAAAGATTCTATACCTAACCTAACCACAACCCAACCTAACCTAACCACAACCTAACCTAACCACAACCCAACCTAACCTAACCACAACCCAACCTAACCTAACCACAACCTAACCTAACCACAACCCAACCTAACCTAACCACAACCCAACCTAACCTAACCACAACCCAACCTAACCTAAACCTTAATTTTTGCCTCGTATGAAAATCCAATATCTAATTACAATAAAAAAATAAAACCTCATTAAAAAAAATCCCAATCGTGTTAATATAATGTTTTATGCTCGAGTCATTCCCGCATCTTCAACAACATGGCCACACTATTTGTCATTGGGAGCCATTAAACTACATTGGCACTTGGGTGGGGACCAGGCAGGGGGACTTGTGACGCAATGACCCCACTATCAAAAGATACCTTGTGGCAGGAGGAGGACACACACACACCACAACACGTTCTGGAATGTTCTGTAATTCGGTCTGCTACTTTCTTTATCTATCTATCTTATTCCTCTTCCTTTTTTTTCTCTCTCTTCCTCTCTCTTTATTAAGTTTGTCTCTCACTGAATTGATAAATATGTGTTCCTCTCTTTCTCTCCCCCACCACACCCCCCCCCCTCTCTCCACCCCCTTCTCTCCCCAACAATCCCTCCAACACTCCCACTCTCCCAGGCATTGGTTAGGTTTAGGTTAGGTTTAGGTTAGGTTAGGTTTAGGTTTAGGTTAGGTTAGGTTTAGGTTAGGTTAGGTTTAGGTTAGGTTTAGGTTAGGTTAGGTTTAGGTTAGGTTTAGGTTAGGTTAGGTTTAGGTTAGGTTTAGGTTAGGTTAGGTTTAGGTTAGGTTGGGGATATAATTGAACCCCTTCGTCCAGTTGGCACCCACAAGGCTCAGTCTGTCTGATTGGGTCACTCTTCAATGGTGTGTTTGTTTGGACTCTTATAGAGAGGTGGTCGTTGGTTGAGGGAGGAGAAGAGGAGGAAGAGAAGAGGAAGAGTTGGGAGAGGGGGATTTACCTTGGAGACAAAAAGAGGAGGGTGAGATGGAGGAGGAGGAGGAGGAAAATGAGAATAAGAGAAGGGTGAAGAGGAGGAGGAGGAAAGAGAGGACAATCAGAAGGAAGGAGGAGGGGGAAGAGGAAGGAGAATACGACAAGGAAGGGGAAGAAGAACACGAGGAGGAGGAGAAGGTGTAGGAGAGAGAGAGAGAGAGAGAGAGAGAGAGAGAGAGAGAGAGAGAGAGAGAGAAGTAAGTCTAGCATTTCCTCGGGTTGCTCAACTAGAACAAAACCGTGTCTGTTCTTGCTCTGGTGGGTCTCTCTCTCTCTCGCCTCCGTCTTACACCTCATCTACTTGTCCCTCTTCTTTTCTCTCTATCTCTCTCTTTATATATCTCTCTCTTTTATCTCTTTTTTATTCTTCTGTCGATCATTTATTGACGTCTTAATTTTATCTTTGGATTTATTCTTCGAGGACGACGTTGGAGGGTGAGGGTTAGAGGACGACTTTGGAGGTGTTTTTGATCCCTGAGTCGAGGAGTAGAAGGAGGTTACGTTGCGGACCACACGTCTCCCAGCACCCTTCAGGATCATCTTACGCCAAGACAAACACAATATCGGTGCAGCCAGGAAGAGAGAGAGGATCCATCCGCCACAAAGGCATGAACGTCGCTAACACTAAAGATCTCTCTCTCACTTTCTCTCTTTCTGACTCTCCCAGCTGATAGTATCGCAGAAAGAGTCGAGAACGTCGCTGACACTAAGAATTGGCACTCTCTTTTTTTTTCTCCCAACTGACAGTATCAGGACAGACAGAAAGAGCAGTTGTTGTCAGTCACAGATGCGAAAGTCGCTGACACAATAAGTTTATGATTAGAATATCAGAGGAGAGGTGGACGTCGGCTGGACACGTCAAGAACACCGCTGACACCTCAAGGATGAGACTGGCGACCATACTGTACACTTTTGGCCTGACAACACAATGAGACTAAGGACAACAAATCAGTCGTCAGCCACAAGGACAAGCCCCCCCCCCCCCCCCTCAGACACTCTTGCAAGAGGACGCGCACAAACCGTCAGCCTCTGAGCACCGCTGACACCCAAGGATCTCCTCCCCTCTTCCCAGGCTGACCCACGACAACAGTCTCCCTGTTTGTCGTCACAGCTTCACACGTCAGCGGGTTTTCCTCTGTACTCCCCAACGCCTGACGCTCGAGGTCTGTCTCCCCCCCCCCCCCAACAACCTCAACAAGCAACAGTAGTCAACCAGCATTATATCTTCCTGTGTATTGCTCCTCATAAACACACAGCAACGATCACCAGTCTAAAGAAACAGGTTCATTTTTACAAGTTTCTGAAGTGTAAGACAGAAAAAAAAATTGCCATCAAATAATAAACCGAGTCTAGATTTCTTAATTAAACATCACTTCATCGTTGTTGGAACCCACGACACTCACAGCCCCAAGAACCATCACCACACTGTTCACCTCACACGTAATTCTCTCCCCCACACACACACACACACTGTCCTGTCAACACTCCTTTATCTATTTACACAAGCGTCTTGCTGATGTCTTTTCAATACCATCAAGGTCAACACCAACTGCTGCTATCGTGTTGGTAACCACACTCACTCCCCTAACAACCAACCACCTCCCTCCCTCCCACCACACAACTATTCTTCCTACTCACACAAGCGTCATGTTGATGTCCTCAGTAATCCACGCGAGAGTCAAACACTTCCTTCCACAGGTACGAAATCCCGGTCGAGTCTCACGCCGGTGTCATTTGCGGCACTAGTGGGCACCGGAGCGTCCACGTCTGGTCACTTTGGCCCTCTGGCTTGGCACTGGCACTGGTGGTGGGTTCGCTGGACGAAAGCATGAGAGGGGCCACAGGGCCATTGACGCCCAGGGGCTACAAACAACAGGGCCTTTATTCTCTCTCACATTCTCGGCCGGCGCAACGTGGTAGTGGTGGCCGGTGTGTACGATGAACAGTAACCACAGCCATTGTTGTGTCCCTTCTTTTACGGTGTAACTAAACCACCTCACTTACACCACACAGTCCCAAACTACGGAACACTCCCTCATATCAACATCAGGAAGGATAGTAACGTCGATGTGGATTAAATAAATAGAAAACTCGATCCAAAACGATAATAAAAGGGACAGAGAAACGGGGAAAAATTCAGTTGTAAACATGCATCCGTCCATTCACGGCGGGTATTTGTTGTCGGTCTGTCTCTCAACCGAGGACCTGTGTACCGCCTCACAAGTGTTCAGTAAAAAGATCTTCTCTCCGTAACGATGACGATACAAACAAAAACAAACACACAACAAAGAGAAAGAAACCGCAATCAGTTACGAGAGAGAACGATTCATTAGGGAAGTGGAGACAAAATTATGAAATTCGAGACGGGCGACCTGGCGGGGGGGGGGGAGGGAGGGAGGAGGAGGAGGGAGGAGGAGGAGGGGGGAAGGGAGGAGGAGGGAGGTAAGGGAGGGGGAGAAGGGAGGAGGAGGGGGAGAAGGGAGGAGGAGGGGGTAAGGGAGGAGGAGGGGGTAAGGGAGGAGGAGGGGGGGGTAAGGGAGGAGGAGGGGGAAGGCAGGAGGAGGAGGAGGGGGGAAGGGAGGAGGAGGGGGTAAGGGAGGAGGAGGGGGGTAAGGGAGGAGGAGGGGGAAGGGAGGAGGGAGGAGGAGGAGGGGGAAGTTGGAGGCAAGTCGTCGCGCCAACTCGAACGCTCCTCAAAAACAAGTGAAGGTCTGTTTGCAGTTTCTTTTTGTCCTCGCCGTGTTATGTATTGATGTCGCCTCACCTTTGGCTCTCCCCCACCCCCCTCACCCCCCCTCCCCTCCCCCCCCCAGATAAAAATACCTCATTTAATAGTAACCAATCACACTCCAGATCACCTTACGAAGACGAATGTGATTAGTGAGGAAATTATAACAAATCAAAACACTTAGAGGATTATCTCCCTTAAGGACTACTGACATAGAGGCTCTTTTACGTCACTTCACCACCCACTTACGAGCGACCTGGTCCTAATTCCATTATAACACAGAGGCTCCCGACGGCACCCATTACCTGAGGCTCCCGACGGCATCCATTACCCGCTTTACCATGATTATGATCCGCGGCGTCTGAGGAGCGAGGGAGGTGATCAATGGGAACTACCTATTAATGTAACCCCTCCAAAAAATAGTGATATGTAGTTACGTAACGATTTTTTTTAAGATAGATAGATATAGATAAAATAAATAGATAGATATAGATAGATATAGATAGATATAAGACCAGAGTGTTAAACAAACAAACAGACAGACAAAAAAACACACAAACCAAACATCAATTAAAAACAATAATAAAAAAATCCTTAAAACCTTCAGAACTAAACACAAATCCAAACACATAATAAAACATAAGATACAAACATAAACATTGAGAGGAGTGTAACTAACTCTCTCTCTCTCTCTCTCTCTCTCTCTCTCTCTTCAATGTTTGTGTGTCGCTAACATTGTAAACACACCGAGATAACATATTTAATCTATTATAAAAAATTAACTCAAATATTACGGTTTAAGACGCGGTAACAACAACAACAACAACAACAATACTAACATCAAGATCAACAATAACAACAATAATAATAACAACAACAACAACAATACTAACAGCAAGATCAACAACAACAACAACAACAACAATACTAACAGCAAGATCAACAACAACAACAACAACAACAATACTAACAGCAAGATCAACAACAACAACAACAACAACAATACTAACAGCAAGATCAACAATAACAACAATAATAATAACAACAACAACAACAATACTAACAGCAAGATCAACAACAACAACAACAACAACAATAATAAAAGAATATATTGTTTATTTCCCACAAAATTAGAACAAACTGGGTAGTCATTCCACCTCAGACAACAGTACAGTACATTGTTCTAATTGATACAATATGAACACTATTCTCCTTGACATTGTAACCCCGGTGCCTCACTAGTGTACCGTCGCTTATAAAACACTACTGTACCGTCGCTTATAAAGCAATACTGTACCGTCGCTTATAAAACACTACTGTACCGTCACTTATAAAACAATACTGTACCGTCACTTATAAAACACTACTGTACCGTCGCTTATAAAACACTACTGTACCGTCACTTATAAAACAATACTGTACCGTCGCTTATAAAACACTACTGTACCGTCACTTATAAAGCAATACTGTACCGTCGCTTATAAAACAATACTGTACCGTCACTTATAAAACAATACTGTACCGTCACTTATAAAACACTACTGTACCGTCGCTTATAAAGCAATACTGTACCGTCGCTTATAAAACAATACTGTACCGTCACTTATAAAACAATACTGTACCGTCGCTTATAAAACACTACTGTACCGTCACTTATAAAACACTACTGTACCGTCACTTATAAAACACTACTGTACCGTCGCTTATAAAACAATACTGTACCGTCACTTATAAAACAATACTGTACCGTCACTTATAAAACACTACTGTACCGTCACTTATAAAACACTACTGTACCGTCACTTATAAAACACTACTGTACCGTCGCTTATAAAACACTACTGTACCGTCACTTATAAAACACTACTGTACCGTCACTTATAAAACACTAGTGTACCGTCACTTATAAAACACTACTGTACCGTCACTTATAAAACACTACTGTACCGTCACTTATAAAACACTACTGTACCGTCGCTTATAAAACACTACTGTACCGTCGCTTATAAAACACTACTGTACCGTCACTTATAAAACACTACTGTACCGTCGCTTATAAAACACTACTGTACCGTCACTTATAAAACACTACTGTACCGTCACTTATAAAACACTACTGTACCGTCACTTATAAAAAAACAAAAAAACATCGTACCGTCATTTCTAAATTTCTCAACCAATTTAGACATAGAGACGTGTTGTGTAGTGTGTTGTTCACGCCCGACGAGGTCACACAGTCATCTGGTCTGGGGGGGGGGAGAGGGGGAGGGAAGAGGGGGGGGAGAGGGAAGAGGGGAGGGGAGAGAGGGGAGGGGGATAATTGAAACCTAGTGAGACTGGCCTATAAATCCCGTGCGTTTATAATGGTGCCTTGTGTTCCTTCTGGGCGGCTGGGTGGCTGGTCCTCTCCTCCTCCCCCTCCTGCCGCCCACAACCAACCTTCTTATGGGCGGCAGGTTAGATTTTGCGCCTCTAACCATCGATAACTGGTGTATTTTTTTCTGTGGGTGGATTGTGTAGGTGGATAGAAGTGGGTATGGAAGAGTGTGGGTGGTTAAGTGGGTATAGAAGGTGTAGAGTGGGTATGTGGATATGGAAGAGCGGGTGGATTTGCATTTTGGCCATCCATATCTATCCTCATGTGGGTGTGGACGGGGTGGAAATCATTCCTTATCCGAGAATCATCTTTTTATGGGTGGATGTGGATAAGTGGATGAATCACTGTCTCTATTTGGCTCACAATCGGCTTTTATGGGCGGGTTGGTCATATCCTTACTCATATCTACCCTTTTTTTTTATAAGTGGATGTGAGCGGGTAGGGTCATACTCTCTACCCACCCATATAAAACTATACCCTTGTGCGGCGTAAATGTAGTGTGGGTGATTTCCCCGCCCACGTTACTACTCCCGTGGGCGTGGGCGTGGGATTTCTGATATACAAGAAGAACAATAATGACGACTATAACTAGACATTCTTCTTTCTTAAAATGACAAAAACAAAAACAATAATAATAATAATAATAATAATAATAATAATAATAATAATAACCCAAACTGCAGATGTAGGTTAACGAATAATCTTAAAAGAGAAAATATTTTTGCTTGCATAAGACTTGAGTAAATTTTCCGCACGACTAAATGCTCTTGAAAGGTAAAACGTCTGGCAAGAAAAAGAGAGGTAACCACAATATCTATCTAATCTATCTAATCTATCTATCTATCCAAAGAAAAAGCAATTCACAATATATAAAAAAAAAAACACACTTGAAATTCTACCACCAAAACAGTCAGTCTTTGTCTCTCCCAGGGCAATTATGTATAGCCTCGGGTCAATTATGTAACCTCAGGGCAATTTAGGTGTTGATAAGACGGCCCAGGGTTAACCTCGGCTCGTGTTATCTGTATGGAGAATGTTGTACAGCAGTCGATAAGAAAGGTCATCTTCTCTTCTTTGTGAGAGACGGGTCAGTCTAACTCAACCTCGCTGTGGTGAAACTTAACTCCTGTTGGTCACGAGTCAATGGAAAATATCTGGGTTAGGTTAGGTTAGATTTAGGTTGGGTCTAGGTTAGGTTAGATTTGGGTTGGGTCATGGTTAGGTTAGGTTAGAGTTGGGTTGGATCATGGTTAGGTTAGGTTAGATTTGGGTTGGGTCATGGTTAGGTTAGGTTAGATTTGGGTTGGGTCATGGTTAGGTTAGGTTAGATTTGGGTTGGGTCATGGTTAGGTTAGGTTAGATTTGGGTTGGATCATGGTTAGGTTAGGTTAGATTTGGGTTGGGTCTAGGTTAGGTTAGATTTGGGTTGGGTCTAGGTTAGGTTAGGTTAGAGTTGGGTTGGGTCTAGGTTAGGTTAGGTTAGAGTTGGGTTGGATCATGGTTAGGTTAGGTTAGAGTTGGGTTGGGTCTAGGTTAGGTTAGGTTAGATTTGAAATACTTTGTTTGGAAGAAGAAATAAGTTTATTTCAGTTTCTTCACGAGTATAATAACTTAATCCCGTGAGCACAATACCTTGAGTACGATATTTTAACCCCCATGAGTACGAATCACTTAAATATTAGAGTACAATGACCAAATTCCCTTGAGTACGACGACCCTGTACTCAAGGGAGTTTAAGAATAATAAATTTTTACAAAGTCTAGTAAATTCTCACATATATAAATTACTTTAGGTCGCATGTATCCTATAATTCTTTAGATACATAACACATAAATTCTCTGAGTGACTATGGTAAGTGTATAAAAAGACACTCTAATGAATAATGAACTTAGAAGAAAGATCTACAAGTATTAAATGCTTTCCTTAATAGGTTTCTTATTTTCTTTAATAATCTCCCCATTTTCTTTAATAATCTCCCCATTTTCTTTAATAATCTCCCCATTTTCTTTCCTAACAATAATTCCACAATCTAAATGCATTTCCTTGTGTTGTAAATACCGAAAACAAAATAAATTCCCTCACTAGACATCAACAGCTATACCCTGTTAATTCCCTAAGTAATCCTCTCGGTCGTTAATACTGAGAAATGATCGTGTTGGTTGCTACGTCATAGGGAAGTAGTTGGGGATAAGAATGACCAAAGGAAGTGACATTACCATAATAATCCTTTGTACTGTCGGTGTGTGTGTGTGTCGGTGAATAATTTACTCTCTCTCTCTCTCTCTCTCTCTCATTGTATTGTGTTCGTAGCTCACACTATCGCCGCCGTCTCTCACTAACTCTCACAGACACACATATGATCACGCATTGACCTCATTCATGCGACACCCTTACCGACGCATGTACACACGCATATACAAACACACACAAGTACGCGGTCATCGCTTTAACACGCACACATACATGCATACATAGGCAATCATGCATACCTACACATATACACCTAAACGCACACGCATTCCCAGACAGACAGACACACACACACACACCCCCCCTTTCGAATTCCGACACACTTAACTTACTGTCGATCAAACACGTTAGAGAAATTTCATCACACATTCCACCCCTCTTTTCCCCTCACCCCTCCCCCCCTTCCCCTCACTTCCCTTTCTTCCTTACCCTCCCTGTTCTTACTCCCCCTCACACATTTCCCCTCATATGTATTCCTTTCCCCCTCCCCCACCCCTCTCCACAGGCCCCCCCTCCCCCTTTCCACCTGATTAGGCCACCCCCCCCCCCCAAAAAAAAAAAAATCACAGTTAACAATTGACTATCACACAACGCAACACTTGAGGGGACCCAACTGAGACGTAACCCACAGAAGGACATTTACAATAAGGGGAAAGGGTGTAAATCCCACCCTTATGTACCTCTAGACTTAAGGGTTATAAGGAGGAAGGAAAAAGAAGTGGTGGGTTGGTTACGCCTCCGTGGCCTCGTAAAGGGGTCAGGTTACACCACACAAAACACAAGCATGTGATAAGGCCGAGCTGAGTGTGAGGCATTGTTTTGACCCCTGTGTTGTGGTGGGTGGGGGCGGGGTTAAGGTGTGGGAGGGAGTAGGTGGGAGAGAATGAGGGAAAGAGAGAGAGAGAGTGAGGGAGAAAGAAGGGTAATTATGATGGGAGAGAGAGAGAAGAAAGGAAGAAGGTGGTTAGGGAGATGAGTGGATATATATATATACACTGTTAATGAATATGATGTATTTCTTTGTGTATGAACCTCTGTCCTGTGTGGCAGTGGGAAGTGATACCACCCTCAGTGTCAAGACCTGACTGAATTACTCACAGTAGGCAAACTGTACTCCAAGCTTTGTCAATAAATTTGTTAACCTAAAAAAAAACTCTCTTTTTCTCTCTCCAATCACACGTTGGAAAGTACACACACACAAACACAAGTCCCCTACACGCACATACAATAACCGAAACACACACACACACACACACACACACACGCGTACATTTAAAACAGACAAGAGCAAATGTTTCGTCAATATGCTCACCTTGCTGCTATCTTGAGCCCTGAGTAAGGGGAGGGAGGGAAAGGTAAGGGGGAGAAGGGAGGGGTAGTGGTGTCTCCTCCTCTGACACACACACACATGCATACATACATACATACGCACACACGCGCGCAGGAACATCTGCGTACATGGCCCCGGTGTTGCCGTCTTGGGGTCTTCAATATTTTCCCCTCCCAGCTGTACCACTGGCTCGCCCTGTTACCCGCCTTGTTGAATAGATAGATAGATAGATAGATAGATAGATAGATAGATAGATAGATAGATAGATAGATAGATAGATCAATAGATAGATTGGAGGAAGACAGACACACACAACTCATAAACTGAGAAGAAACGTAAAAAATAATTAAAAACAAAAACATGAATATAATTGACGATAATATAGAGAGTCCATTGTGAGGAGGGGGGTGAGGGGGTGAGGGAGGGGTGAGGGGGTGAGGGAGGGGGTGAGGGAGGGGTGAGGGGGTGAGGGAGGGGGGAGGGGTGAGGGAGCGGGGAGGGGGAGGGGTGAGAGAGGGAGCGGGGAGGGGGAGGGGTGAGAGAGGGAAAGGGGAAGGTGGAGTGGGGGGGTGAGGTAAGGTCAGTAGAAGGAAAGGGGCATGAGGAAGAGGGGAAGGGAAAGAGGGAGGGGGAAGAGGGGGAAGAGGGGGGGTGTATTCATTACGCTCTTGTCACGGTCCTTTTCAAGAAGGTAACAATTTCAGCGTGACAGTGGGTGTTACGGCGTGACAATGAGGGGGGGTGACGGAAGGAGAGAGGGGGGGAGTGGAGGGGAAGATGGGTGAGAGAGAGAGAGAGAGAGAGAGAGAGAGAGAGAGAGAGAGAGAGAGAGAGAGAGAATGTCAATAGAGTTCCAATATCACAACAACCTAAAATTCCTTTCCTTTAAAAATAGCAAAAACAGAGTCAGCTTCAGAGTACACCCACAACAGAGCTGCTTTTGTCAATGAAACAAATGTCCACGGAATGTATATCAGAGCTGAGCCCACCCTACCCACCTCCCAACCTACCTTACTCACCCCAACCCACCCCTATGAATTATTATAAACAACTTCTCAACCACATAACTTAAACAAATTCACTCACTCATCCATTCCGTGAGTTCATCCACCTCTCTTCACTCATTCATCCACTCGCCGTATCCCCTCATCCACCAACCCATTCACTCATACATCCAGTCACCGTGTTCCCTCATCCACCCATTCAATCCCCTCACCCGCCCACCCACCCATCCACTAGCCCACTCGCCCACCCTTTTCCCCTCTCATTATGACCGCGAAGCACAATGAACCCACTTACTCCCCTCTCTTTCCCTCTCTTCATACGACGACTGTGTGTATGTGAGGGTTAGGGGAAGGAGGAGGAGGAGGAGGAGGAGGAGGAGGAAGAGAAGGAGGAGGGGGAGGGGAAAGAGGAGGAGGAGGAGGAGGAGGAGGAGGGGAAAGAGGAGGAGGAGGAGGAGGAGGAGGAGGACATTAGGGAGGAGATAGTCGTGAAGAAGAAGAAGAAGAAGAAGAAGCCCCTCTTTGATGTCTGTCATACACCATATAATTAGGTCTAATTGTGTCTCTATATTTTAACCCTCACTCATGACCCTTCCCCTCGTTGTGGGGGGGGGGGGGAAGAGAAGGTGGGGGGAGGTGGAAAAGGGGGGAGAGAAGGTGGGGGAGGTGGAAGAGAAGAGAGGAGGGTGGGGAGGTTGGTGGGAGGGGCAGGAAGAATGGTGTATAGAAAGGGTGATGGGAGAGGGAGGTGGAAGGGAAAGGGGAGAAGGGAAGAAGAAGGGGGGTATTGAAAAGGGTGATGGGAGGGTAGGGCTAGAATAGTGGAGGGGGAACACAAAGGGGAAAGGGAGGGCAGGGGAGGAGAGACTAAGAAGGGAGAAGATGGGGGTAAGGGAAAGGGAGAAGAAGGGGAAGGAAGGGATCAGGAAGAGAACAACATTAAAGATTCCAGTGTTGATCGCCACACACACACACACACACACACACACTATATACACACACACACTCACACACACACACACACACACATTGTTTTTCAATAATAAGCGTATCGATAACCCAAATGGCACTTGAACAAACTCTGAAAGCTTTTGAACGAACCCAAACACTTTTGAACGAACCCTGAACGCTATTAAATGAACCAGAACGTGACCGCATAGTAAAAAATAATCTAATAATAATAATAACTTTTGAACGCACGTATTTAAATCTCAACTCTCATGTGAACATTTAAAAACACTTATCTGAACAAAACTGAACACCTTTTACAAACCCCGCTAAACACTTGAAATATCTGGAATCACCTTTAAAAACGCTAAGACACCTTTTCAAAAATCTGTTAACACCTTTAAACGCCACTGAACACCTTTAAACGCCATTGAACACCTTAAAACGCCATTGAACACTTTTAAACGCCATTGAACACCTTTAAACGCTATTGAACATCTTTAAACGCCATTGAACACCTTTAAACGCCATTGAACACCTTTAAACGCCATTGAACACTTTTAAACGCCATTGAACACCTTTAAACGCCATTTAACACTCTTAAATACCTTCGGCCACCACCAGACACCTGCCTGCAGTGTGGTCGGAGAAGAACAGGTGTTGGTGTCTACGGGAGGCTCGAGGCTTCTTATCGCCGATCGCCACCTACGCACCCAGTTCTCCGTGTGCTTGCGAGTCCCCGATATTACCGATTTAGTCCCCGAAATCCCTCCCGTGTGCTTGCTAGTCCCCGATATTACCGATTTAGTCCCCGAAATCACTCCCGTGTGCTTGCGAGTCCCCGATATTACCGATTTAGTCCCCGAAATCCCTCCCGTGTGCTTGCGAGTCCCCGATATTACCGATTTAGTCCCCGAAATCCCTCCCGTGTGCTTGCGAGTCCCCGATATTACCGATTTAGTCCCCGAAATCCCTCCCGTGTGCTTGCGAGTCCCAAATATTACTGTTTTAGTCACCAAAAATCCCCCTGTGTGCTTGAACGTTCTTGTGAGTCCTCGTAATCATTGCTTTAAATCACCCGAGTCCCCATGTGTGCTTGAACGTACTTGTAAGTTCCCGAGAGTACTCCATCAATCACCTAAGTCACTATACCCCCTCCAGTCATTTGTTTTTCTCGGAGTCTAAACTATATATACGGTAAACACTCACGATCTATCATCTACCAGTCTCTCCTTAGCTTGCGTTTAAGCCACACCGATATCCTTAATTATTACTTATTTCTTTACTTCGAGGTTTATCATCACCTCTTCTTCTTATTCTCATTATAAAGTCATTAACAAATTCATTCGTCCCCAGCGTCTGATGACCACAAGACAACAATACTCTGCTTTCAAGTTACCAAAACAAATCACCAACCGTATGAATCACCAAAGAATAACCGTGATTATGTACCTGGATCTTTTTTCAGTGTGTTAATGATCAATAACTACTGTAAGATAACTATCAACAGGAAGATAACACATTCATTCTATGTGGATCATTGTTATCTTATAAATACTACTCAGTCAGAAATATAAGATAGTCTCCGTCTTGTTATCATTGTCTTGCATCACCGCCCATCAGAACAAGACAGTTGACCTCGAGAAGAAAACAACGGTCCAGTAGGAGGAAGGGGAGGGGGGGGGGGGGGGGGTTGGGGGAAGGAATTTGTCATCACACACACACTGTATCTCTCCCTCTCTATACCTCACCCTTGAACGCCAAGTCGCCCTCTGAAGAATCCATAACCCCACCTCCCTCTCTATACCGATGTACTACCACTAATCCTCAACGTCTCCCGCGGGTCGTCACAACCTGCCGACAACATACTCTTCTTTTTTCCCTCTCTTCTCATCCTCTACTGCGTCAGCGACTTCTTCTTCGTTCATAATCTGTAGTCGGGGAAAGTTGAAACGTCTCTCCATACAGTCAGTGTCCCTCTGTCGGAACCTCAGTCGTGTCGAGGGTGACCCGTTTTTATCCTCTCTCTCTCTCTCAACAGAAGGAAGGAAGGAAGGAAGGAAGGAAGGAAGGAAGGAGGGGAAAGAAAATGTTGACGAAATGGATGAAAATAAAGACTGACCGAACGATAGACACACACACACACACACACACACACACACACACACACACACACATCTCACGGGCCGTATATACACAAAGGTGTTGTTAACGCTGACTTAAATACAGTTGACGGTAAATGAGGAATTTAATCTGAGGAACATGTGTTAATACTCTCGTCCCGCATGTCCGTCTGTATGTCCCGTCTTATCACTCTCTGTCCCATGTCCACTTCTCCTATATATATCTCCTTCCCATTTCTCGTCTATATCCTAACTTTCCTTTCCCTCTTCCATGGCCGTTTCTCTCTCTCTCTCTCTCTCTCTTTCCCCTCTCACTCTCTTTCCCCTCTCACTCTCTCTTTCCCCTCTCCCCCCTCTCACCCTCTTCCATGCGCTTGATTCTCGAACACTATTGTCCGGTTTAATTCTACATCGTATCCGGTTTAAACCCATATTGATACGGTAGAATGTTCGGTTTTCATCACTGTCCGGTCGAATTTTATATCACGTTCGGATTCCGTCGGTTCATGTTCGGTTTAATTCGAATGACGCTGTGAAAAATATTCCCCCGTTTTCAATGACGTGTTCCGTGTAACCAACGCTGAAGTAGATTTCTTATATACTTCAATCTATTTCTCTCTAGTAGTTAAAATTCGATTAAGGCATCTATATACAAAAGTGTGTTAGATTAATACTGGTTATAATGCTCGGATCTTATTCACAACATCGGTGAAACGAATAATGTTTTTTTTGTCAGGTTATATTTATATATGATCGAATACCAAAGAAAAAAATATATATATATATTCGATTCCTTTCATTATTTTTTCACAACTTCAGACACCAACGGATAAAAAAAAAATCCACTTTTCTCTATTAAACGAATTTTCCGCTAAATTTAATTCGGAAGAAAAATCAATAAAAATAATATAAAATTTAGTACCGTACCCTATCGCAGTTGGGTGGACTGTGGGTAACCTAGGGCTCTAACCAGTGACTCTTGGACGGTGGACGAGCGCTGTATCCAGTCTGCAGTATACGGTGAGGTTAAACTGTAATTGTCTCCTTATTACAGTAACTACCACTGTATACTGTATTATTCTGTGTGTTCCTTTGTATTACTGTACCGTATATATGTAACCATTTATTATTATTATTCAGTTACCGACGGAAAAGAATAAATCAGTTATCGTTAAACTTCTAATTTATTCTTCATCGCATCAATTATTTTCCTCATCTTTATCAGTTATCTCTTCTTCATTCGATTATATCGGTAGTATCGGATTTTTTTTCCTGCCGCGCGATATCGGTCGTGCGCGGAGACTCCTAAAAAGAAACGCAAATTTCAGTTCCTTTCATTCGTTATCGGAAATTATCGGACATTTGCGCAGGTAGTCGCACGTTATCGGGACCATCAGAGAGTCTTTGGAGATGGGTAACATTTGGCTCTAAAATATCGGGCGCTATTGGAAAACTCTTCATATGGATCGGGAAGGATTATCTACTCGCCCATTAATCGGGAACGATCGGGATATATGAGCCAATTATCGGCTATGATCGGAAAGCCGCACCTGATCCACAGCAGACTTTAATCGGTTATCATTGGAGAAAAATTTCCAAAACGATCGGAAAGGTTTGCCGATAGTCGGATGTAATCGGAGAATCATATCCGATAAAGGAATTAATTTTACATAGTTAGAAAAAACCCACCGATATTCTAACGTAATCGGAGACCCACCAGGTGATCGGTTACCGTGAAAAAAAAATCTAAGTAAGAAATCGCATAAAATCGGAAGACCATTCATGTTATCGGATGTCCCAGTAATCGGAATTAATCTATATTCCTCCAAATAATCGGGAATGATCGGCAACTTCCCTGAGGACTGGAAATTCTGATTATAATTACTAAGCATATAATCAACACTCATAATCTTAACTAAATTATCAGAATTACACTCAGACAGACAGAACCGGTATGCAAATTATCCCCCCCTCAAAAAAATAAAACCGCAAATATTAACAAGCTCCTAAGTCACATTTAACATAACGTAAATTAACATATTCATTCCACTTTAATAATCATGTCAAGATATATAATGATCTTTCACCATCATCATTATAAACATCATTATCATTCCCGAAAAATTACCATCGAAAAAATACCCAAATCTATTACTTTATAATGATAGCTTAACTAAGATCGTCTCAGTTTACCGCTTTTGCCATCCTTACTAACACGCATACGGAACAATATGGCCAACACACGGGACAATATGGCCAACACACGGGACAATATGGCCAACACACGGAATAATATGGCCAACACACGGAATAATATGGCCAACACACGGAATAATGTGGCCAACACACGGAATAATGTGGCCAACACGCGGAACAATATGGCCAACACACGGGACAATGTGGCCAACACACGGAACAATATGGCCAACACACGGGACAATATGGCCAACACACGGGACAATATGGCCAACACACGGAATAATGTGGCCAACACGCGGAACAATGTGGCCAACACGCGGAACAATGTGGCCAACACACGGGACAATATGGCCAACACACGGAATAATATGGCCAACACACGGAATAATGTGGCCAACACGCGGAACAATATGGCCAACACACGGGACAATGTGGCCAACACACGGGACAATGTGGCCAACACGCGGAATAATGTGGCCAACACGCGGAACAATGTGGCCAACACGCGGAACAATGTGGCCAACACGCGGAACAATGTGGCCAACACACGGGACAATATGGCCAACACACGGAACAATATGGCCAACACACGGAACAATATGGCCAACACACGGAACAATGTGGCCAACACACGGAATAATATGGCCAACACACGGAACAATATGGCCAACACACGGAATAATGTGGCCAACACACGGAACAATGTGGCCAAGAGTCTAATATAACACGGCTATGTTTCTCAATTAACACAAATATAACGAGAGATATTACGCTATTTTAGCTTCCTGTACTAACGAGTCAAAGAAGCTAACGACAGAAGCTATGTATTGGTTATAAGGTAATACGTTAGCTTGGAGAGTTAAGTGAGATAGCGTATTATAGCGGGGCTGGTCGTTTTAGAAAGCTAAGTGGTGAAATATATAGCCGAGTTTGGACGTTTTAGAAAGCTAACTGGAAATAAGAGAACTAACTAGCGAATCCTAGCTGTGTTGGCTATTCAGAAAAGCTAACGGAAAGAAGAAATATCAGTTAATGTGGATTTTAGCTGAGTTAACTATATAGGAATTAACTAAAGAAAGTTTATTCACAAAGCTAAATGACCATAGGAGAGCGATATGATAAATTATAGCCGTTCCGATTACTTAAAAAGCTAAGTGAATTAAAGAAAGTCAACTATCCCCGTGAAAGCTATATTAAGAAAGGTCAGCTAAATTTATCTAGCCTATTTAATAAGCTAAGAAAACGTATGGAACTGAATTATCCCTGTGAAAGTAATCAAGAAAGCTAGTTCAACTTTCACTTGCTAATTAATAGGTACACCTTACTCTATACAAGATCTAAGTCGTTCAGAAAAAAGGATAAATTTTCAGTCTGTTTTAGAAAGTGACGAAAACTTTTTTGTAAACTATTATCCTAGTGAAAGTAGAAAGCAAATTCACTCCTATTATAAAGAAAATCAATAGGAACGTTACTAGAAATTATAAAAGTACATAATTATATACATTTCGAAAGTAATTATGGAGAAAGTATTCTCATAATCCCCGTAGAAAGTGATTATCGCCTTAGAAAGTACTATGACTCGTTAACTTTCTCTGGAATAGATAAAAAAGAAAGTATGCCAAAATTATCATCGTAACGAACCGGAAAAACGAGAAATCCGATTATCGATTATTATCATTCCGATTAAAAAACAAATAATCGTTTAAAAATAATTTACAATTACTCCAATAATCACAATGACTAACGCATATACTAGTACCAGCAACAAGCAACTAGTAACTAGATTCATATTTGTACTCCATTCAGGCGCTATTAAAATACTAACGCAAAATAGCGCTAGTGTGTAAAATAGTTATCACAGAGCTCTTATCTTGGTTTAAGTAATATGAACTAGCTAGCTTGTTATTTATGCTAGTACTTTATCGAGAGCGAATAGCAGGATTATAGCTATTTTATTCGTATCGCTTTAGAATCTTGAAGGAGTAACAAACCTTCACCTCTCCCGCTAGCAACTGAAACCATCAAGTGCCCAGAATCGCTAGTATTTATACAACCGATAACTAGCCATAACTCCTAAGCTAGTAATTAGAATCAGTAAATCAGCCATATCTTACTAATTATGGCTAGTATCTAGAAGGAATAAACTAGCCATAAGTATCTAACCAGTAACTAGCCCGTACTAATAGCCAAGACCACGCTTTACTACACATAACTTTACGGAAAAAAAAAATACCCAATCACTTCTATCGCTCTGAATAAAACATTTAAGTAACTAGCAACCGTAATATGTACAACTAATCACTTATAATATTCAAATTACTTAATAACTTTACTTACAAAAGATATCAGTCGAAACCGGACCTTGGGAACGCCTTTTATAAGTATAACATCTAAATACACTTCTATCGATTAATTTCCCTTATAAGACTTCCCCCCCCCCCCCTTAACAAAGACTCTGCTGTAAGTATTTTAATATCACTTCCTCGTTGGTAGGGGGAAGGGGGAAGGGGGGAAGGGGGAAAGGGGGAAGGGTCTTATCTATATTGCGCTGTACCCCTTCAAGTGTTAAGCTAATTCTTCTCTACCTTCATTTATTGACCCCTCTTCCCCTTTCCCCTTCTCATCCCCTTCATTCCGTCTTCCCCTGACCTTGAGAGAGAGAGAGAGAGAGAGAGAGAGAGAGAGAGAGAGAGAGAGAGAGAGAGAGAGAGAGTCTTTAAAGAGGGACGAAGACTCCAAATACTAAAGAGGACAGAAGTCTTTCCCACCTCAAGACTAATCAAGGGGGAGAGTCTATACCTGTCACGGTGTCGAGTCTTCAGGTAAGTGGACATTTTCAGGTGAACTGTTCAACACAAATCACACATGTTATAATTATATACTACCTGTGTGTGTGTCTGTGTGTGTTTGTGTGCGTGTACGTGTTATAAATCAATCACCAAATTATATCATAAGGTGATTTACTTGACAGGTATGGTATAAATCAATCACCAGGTTATATTCCCCGGTGAAATTCTCGAGAAATCACAATTATCAATCACCTAAATCACTTAATTTTCTTCAATCAATCCTACGTGGTTTTTTTTTTACCTTTTCCTCAACAAGGTGTGAATTGAATAGAAATATCCATAGAGTGTATCTATGTACGTCTTCTACCTGTGTGGATATATCTACCTGTGTGGATATATCTACCTGTGTGGATATATCTACCTGTGTGGATATATCTACCTGTGTGGATATATCTACCTCTCACACATCCACACCAACCTGACAAAAGATGAAATGAATAGAAGTAAAAAAAAAAAAAAATATTGATTGATATCAAGCGGCGAAATAAAGAGTGTCCGAAACCGGCGAGTTAGAGGGAAAATATCTGGTTGAAATTACGATGAATAGGAACAGTTGGGCGGGTTCCTACACGGCTAGCGAGGGAGGGAGGGAGGGAGGGAGAGAGGAGGAGGAGGAGGGGTTAGAGGTTTTGGAGGGAGGGAGAGAGGAGAGGTTACGTTACTTGAGCGAACATCTTCTTTCCCCCCTCCTCAACGACAACACCTGCTGATCTATACTATATGTAGCCAAGGAGTAGCCAAGGTGTAGCCAAGGAGTAGCCAAGGTGTAGCCAAGGTGTAGCCAAGGAGTAGCCAAGGTTGTAGCCAAGGTGTAGCCAAGGAGTAGCCAAGGAGTAGCCAAGGTTGTAGCCAAGGTGTAGCCAAGGTGTAGCCAAGGAGTAGCCAAGGTGTAGCCAAGGTTATCGATGTGATGGAGTAATCGCATGGATAACGCGAATCTCTCTTCAACGACACATACACACTATAATTACTAACACCTTAAAACCATACGAGAGACAGAGAGAGAGAGACACACAGACAGATATTTTATTCTTCATCTTATCTATTATATAATATTTATCAACTTACAATAACAAACTTGAGAAATTATATTGCTTTCCAGGTGATAGAATGACACACGTTCATACATCTTTATAATTAACTTTTTTAAACTCAAGTAAAAAAATATATATTCTTACGGTACAGTACAACCTCTATTTAACGCAAAATCCGGGGAGGAAAATCCGCTATATCGAGGGAATATTATATGTGATACCTCCAATTAGATATGAATCCCTTATCTAACGGATTATATAGAGGGCCGAGTCCGTTATTTAGACGTTTTACGGTACCTTCCATTTCCCAGTACTTAGATTAAATCATTCAGGTAATATTAGAGCGGATTATGTATCTTCTGTTCACATGCAAATACATATAACACGCGTTTGTCCAGTTTAGTGAAGCACACCTATACCCCCAAAGCGGCTTGTACCTTTTAGACGTAAATATAATCTCATCTAACTACACTTCATAAATCTCTATGACAACATGTAAATGAAGATCCCCCCCCCCCCCCCCCCCCCTCTTCATTATACCACAGAGAAGAAAAAAACTCGAACTATGATACTTAGTGTGAGACGGCGAGTGTTCTGTTACCACTAGACCACGTTTCTTGATGTTCGACTCACTCACTCATCTCCTTCTTCTTCTCTCCCTCATTCTCTCTATGCTGCCTCACTCACTCCTTACAAATCTTCCTTATGTACACTTTTATCATCCGCTGCCCCCCCTTCTCCCTTCATCGCGATAGGTGTGATAGTTGAGTAAAAAAAATTGATACATTAGTCTTTTAAAAGTTTTTTTGGGTGTGTTGTGTTTGAGGTGTGTGAAGAGCGTTTTTACCACTTAAGTGAGAAGATGGGATGAGGTAAGTGAACCAACGAGTATAGCACACCCCGGGGATGTAACTGTGTAAAGTGTAGCATACCCCTTCCTACACCCAACCCTCTACACCCCACACCCCTACACCTAATCAAGTATACCAAAAATCCTCTCCACCGCATGTTTTGACAACTTAGCGTTTAAGGTGCACACACCCCCGCTGCCAATACCTGCAGGCCAGAGGTAAGACGCAGGGTCCACACACACACAGACGAGTCACTTATAGAGCGGTACAGTCCACTCCCGTTATATCTACAGCTCCCCATATAGCCACATCTCGGCCATAACCACGTCAACCACTACAACATCACTCTACAGTATTATAACTACGGTAAAAGGGGGATTAAAGGAAGGGTACATGTTATAACTACACCTTTTTGTTAATTAGTTCACCTGGTGCCTTGGCAGGAGGGATGTGTGCGTGTGTGTGCGTGTGTGATACTCCTCAAGCCTACCTGGTGTTGCAAATATTTAGAACTATTACGTCACTTTTGCAGCTCGACTTTTGCTTATTTTCGCAGGGAGGAGCACACCTCACCTCGGGACCGGGGCTACAAATCAATCACGGAACGCTTGATTTCTCGACTTATCTGTTATTTCTTCAAACACATCGAGGGGTTTTATGCCGCTTCTAGATCAACATCTCATCCGTCAACTATTACAGAGGGAACCTACGATAAACACACACACGTCTCTCAAGGGAGGGTTTAAAAACAACTTACAAGATCGACACGTTCTAAAGAGTTCGTATTAAGACATCACATCACTGGATCAAGACCGCGGATGTTTTTTTTTTTCGCATGTTGTTTTTACAAGGTTGGCGGCCTGGAGATATGACCGTGTACACCACCAATCACCACACTCATCCCCTCCCCCTCCCATCTTAAGGCACAGCTATTTCCGGTGCCTTTTCCTTGACGTCCGGAGCCGACACATCCCAAATTATAGTCACATAAATCGGGCTCTGCCGATGATTTACAAGTAAAACTGTGGGCGGTGGTGGCAGGCAGCGGTGCCGGGCGGTGTGTCGCTGCCCGCCCCGCACCTCACCTTCCCCGCCACACTGCACTTCCCCCGGACACTTTTCACGTTTCAACCACGGCACTTAAGACACAGCGAGGCCCGGAGAACACGCTAGGAGGCACCTCGGACCAGCAGGAGCCACGTAGGAGGAGGACGAGGCAGGAGAACGTCGCGGAGGAGGTGGAGGCGGCGGGCGGCGGAGGAGGAGGCCATGGCTGGAGGTCGCTCGCTTACACTGCTAGCCCCGACCTCTCTCCCCATCGCCAAGGTGCCAAACTTAGCCGATGTCGTGTATGTTTGATAGGCGCGTGCCATCAGTAGGTGAGGGTGCCAAGAGGCAGCAGTGGTGGTGGTGTTGGTGTAGGGTCGGGGCCGTGCCTGCAGGGCCCCGTGGTCAGCCCAGGTGACCACCAGCTTACCTGTCACACTCCGCCTTCGTCGCAGCGTCCGGGCTCTGCGCTGCTGCTCCGCTGTAAACAATGTGTAGTCTTGCCAGTGGTAGTAAAGCACAGCGCGCGGGTGTCGTAGCACGTCAGCACATAGTGTGGCGCCGGGCGTGTCGCGACACAGAGTGAGCGCTCCGTGTGTGTGTGTGTGCTGCCCCGCAAACAATGCGCGCAGCCGCCCCGTGTTGTTCCACAGCCAATGCCGGCCACACTGAGTATTCTTACGGATTCTCGTCAGTGGCGGGCGCCGCTGCGCGTGACGTCACCGCACTGTTCCCCCATAACAAAACGTGGCGGCGCGCAGCCAATCAGCGCGCGCGGGGCCACAATGGCCGACCAATGGGGAGGCGCCTCCCCCCGCGGCGACCAACCATTGTCCGGATAACAATGGAGCCCACAACAACGGGGGCTGGACCACAATGCCGACACCCACAATTGGTCCACTGGCGCAGGTAAACCAGCCAACGAAAATTGCCGCTCGTCCCCCGAGCTCCCCGCCAAGAAAAAGCCGCCCATCGTGGAATTTTGTGGTCGCGAATTGGCAAGGTGGGGGCACGGCCGGCCTTTAAACCCCCACCTAACTAATGTGTATTTTTCCCTAGAAATGGCAGTGGTGTGGCGACTGAGGCCAGGATCGCGCCCTGGCTGTGAGGCGACGCCATTGGTCCCCTTCCTCCCCCTCATCCTCCCCCCGTGCTGTCGTCCTAACACCTCTTCCTCTCCCCTCTTCTTCCTCCTCCTCCTGCCACACGCGGCCTAGCAGGGACACGCACCTCCCTCTCCTCTCCTATAGTCACCTACCCATAGTTCCTCAGTACGCCAGCAGAGAGCAAAGTCTTTAAATTTGTGTTATTGATTTTCTCCTCACTTTCGGGTCTTCCTCGGCCGTGTGGACGAGCGGAGGAGGAGGAAGACCTCGTCCTGGTAGCTAGTAAAGAGGGTGGCTGGGAGTAGGAAGAGGAGGGACGCCACGGGAATTGTCTCAAGTCTTACTTTAAAGACCCTCCATCCCTCCCTCACACACACACCGCCTTGCTACGCCCCACCTCGCCCACTTGAGCGGACGGATGGACGGACGGATAGATAGGTAGGCGGGCGGGCGGGCGGAAACGAAAGAGGATGGTAGAGTCGCTAGTCTTTACCATTTACATCCAACAAGTCTATTAGAGAGAGAGAGAGATAGTGAGAGAGAGAGAGAGATAGTGAGAGAGAGAGAGTGAGGGAGAGAGAGAGAGTGAGAGGGAGAGAGTGAGGAAGAGAGAAAGTGAGGGAGAGAGATAGTGATGGAGAGAAAGAGATAGGTGTTGTGGATAAAAGATAAAATACCTTCACTTGACCCTTGACCGAAGATGATTAAACTCGGTCTTAACAAAATACCTGTTAAGAAAAAAAAATCGGTCTTGATTTCCACTACCGAGACTGAATTATTTTGGTGTTAAACTTATAAAAGACCGAATTTTGGAGTATATTGAACCTGGGTAAGACCGATTATTATTTTCTAACCTTCTTGAACTGTGAAAGACCGAAATTTGGTGTCTTGTAAAAAAAAATAAAAAAGACCGAATTTTAGACCTGATGATTCTAAAGAGACCGAATTCCTTAACCTTCACAAAACAAACATCGATTTTTTTTTTACTTAGTCGAGAATTAAATACTTAAGTGACCCACGACCGGCAAAAGCAAGTATCTCTCCCCCAAATTTCTTATGATCATCACTACAACAAAACTCAGTCTCTAAACAGTCTCTTGCCCTTTATCTCTTAACGTTGAGATACACTGAACTAAAACCAAGGACCCATCTTAAAAAAAACCCGTTAAATCGAATTCCAATAAAAAAAAAAAAATAATAATAATAATTACTTAGTGTCAATCTATATATCACGTGATTATTAGTTTGGGGTGAAAATAACCCAACCTTAATGAGGGACAGGTGAGTGGCGTCGGGGTCAGGTGAGTGGCGTCGGGGTCAGGTGAGTGGCGTCGGGGTTAGGTTAGGGGATATTTACCTTCCTGAACTTCCTACAGAGTATTAAAAATTCATCCTTAATTGCCCTTCTTTCCCTACCGCTACCCTTCTTCTTCCCTCCTCTTCCTTCTTCCCTCCTCTTCCTTCTTCTCTCCCTCCTCCTCCGTCCCGCCGCCGTCAATTGAACAAATCCTCACCTAATTACTACCCCCAGGTGTTCTTGCCCATTCTACTGCCCGAGTGAAAACAAACAGCAACTTACCTCCCTATTGCCCACACCATACTAAAAAAAAATACACCAACCTGTGATTAATTGCCCACGAAAAGATAATAAAAAAAAATATGAAAATTACTGACCAAAGGAATGAAGCTGTTGCCTATCGTCCCGTCCAAGTGTTTCATGTCTACAGAGGAAAAATATATCGAGATATATCAGTATAAATATATTTCCTAGTGTAACAAGAATCAGTGTATATAACAGAACCATCAAGTGACTCTAATAAAATCAAGAGGAAAAACGTACATAGCTATAAATGTACACATACAGCTAAATACATGTACACACCTGATTAACCACCAGGTGTACACACAGGTAAAGGTATACAATATGTTTCACCTGCCTCCCGTGAGTAACAAAGGCACTATATCTCTGAGGCACTATATCTCTGAGGCACTATATCTCTGAGACACTATATCTCTGAGACACTATATCTCTGAGACACTATATCTCTGAGGCACTATATCTCTGAGACACTATATCTCACACTATATCTCTCACTTTCATAGTGTTCTACTCCCCCCTCTCTTAACCCCTCTCTCATTCTCTCCCTTTTCCCCCTCTCTCGTTATCTCTTCTCCCTTCATAGAACCCTTCTTCCCTCTGATGGTGGTAGTGGTGGTGTTAGTAGTGGTGGTGGTGGTAGTGGTGGTGGTGGGAGTAGTGGTGGTGGTGGTGGTGGTGGTGGTGGTAGTAGTGGTGGTAGTGGTGGTGGTGGTGATAGTGGTAGTAGTGGTGGTGGTGATAGTGGAGTTAGTAGTGATGATAGTAGTGGTGGTGGTGGTGATGGTGATGATGATGATATTAGAGCCGCGTGTCTTTCCCTTCGACCGTCTGTGTAACGTGTATGTCTGTATATGTCTCCGTGTAAGTATGGACGTGTCCGTGTGCGTGGCAAAGGGGACAATGAACCCAGGAAGGGAAATTTGACGACAACGCCCCTTTAGTCACCGCTGCTTGAGGAGCCTGGGAGGAAGAGGAGGGAAGGGGGGGGAAGAGGAGGGAAGGAGGAGGAGGAGGGAAGGGGGAAGAAGAGGAGGAGAGAAGGAGGAGGAGAGAAGAGGAGGAGGAGGAAGGCTATTCAAGGTCGTGAAGGAGGTGTAGATCGGACAACAGAATCTCCTCCTCCTCCTCCTCCTCCTCCTCCTCCTCCTCCTTCTCTCCTCCTCCTCTTCTTCTCCCTCGTCGGTGGCCTCCTTCTTCTCCTCTTAACAAAGGAAGGAACTGACACAAAAAAAAGACTATGGGAATGAGGAGGATGAACAGAAGGAGAGAAGGAGGAAGGAGAAAAGAAGAGAGGAGGAAGGGGAAGGAGGAGTAAGGAGGAAGAGGAAGGAGGAGAAGGAGGAAGAGGAAGGAGGGAGAAAAATTATCTTCTTTTATTGTAAATTTTGTCGTTCTTTTATTTCAATATTTTCCGGTGAATTTACGTACCCGAGGAACGTCCGTGATTTTGAGACGATGTACGTGTTTCTGAGATATTTCATGTACGTGTTTCTGAGGGATTTCATGTACGTGTTTCTGAGAGATTTCATGTACGTGTTTCTGAGATATTTCGTGTACGTGTTTCTGAGAGATTTCATGTACGTGTTTCTGAGAGATTTCATGTACGTGCTTCTGAGAGATTTCATGTACGTGTTTCTGAGATATTTCATGCACGTGTTTCCAAGATATTTCATGTACGTATTTGTGAGAGATTTCATGTACGTGATTCTGAGAGATTTCATGTACGTGTTTCCGAGAGATTTCATGTAAGTGTTTGTGAGAGACTTAATGTACGTAATTTGGAGTGAATAGCGTCCGTGTGACTGAATAAACCAACGTCCGTAGTATTAAATGAATAACAGGAGTAGAGGAACAAAGTCCGTGATTCTAAATGAACAAACAAACAGCGTCCGTAGTTTTAAATGAATAACCCCCATATTTTTTTTATTTTTTTTAATTCTCATTTTATTTGACATCGGCAATACTGAAATTTCCCGATACCTCATTTCCGATACGATATTACTAAAGCCTCGATGCCGATAACACACTATAGTTGTGATATCAAGAAAATGGTCCCGATACCAAATAACTATCGCTTTATATCTACAGCCGATACCAGATGCATGGCCGGTCGCTTGTCAGTGCCGATAACAATTCCTTCACGTTGTATTTCATAGACACCGATACCAATTATTTGTTCTTCATTTGCCGATTTTCTCGAATACGATACCAGGTGTTCAGTGTGTGTTCGCGATACCGTTCTTACACTTAACCCGATACTAACCCGATATACTCGTCCTTATATTTCGCTGCCGATTCTACGGTCATCTCGCGTACCGATACTATACCGCTTAATTATTCTTCCCTGATACCGATGTCATCCTTAATCCGATACCAAGACCCGAGACTACGATTATCTTACATGCCGATAACAGGCCATTTATCCTTCCCGATACCAGCGCTACCTCTGTAAAAACAAATCTGCTCCTCTTCCTCCGCCTTTCCGATACCAAACCTCCTCAATTCCGATTTAATGAATCCATTCTATATACCGATAAAACACTACATTCCCTCAACATCAACCAACTCCACACATCCTTAAAAACCGATACCAAAATTAGTACCTTCCATTAGCCGATATAATTTCCTCATCGTTTTTTACCTCCCCCACTTCCGATTTAAAATAATAGAAAAAATTATTAACTATACCGATATAATAGTGTCTTTTTTATACTAATAATTACAATCATTCATACGACTCAAGAGATGATATCGGCAAACTAACCGATAACTTTTAGTCTCTATCCGATACCAAGTTGATATCGAATTGTTGCGTCGCATTAAATCGGTAATGTATGCAACGGCGAATGATTAACTAATTTCATTGTATTATTATTATTATTATTATTGTCGGTAATATTATACAGTTACATTAAGACTGGTCTTGTAAGTAACTGGTGCTATAGAACTGACTGGTGTTACAACTGACTGGTGTTACAACTGACTGGTGTTACAACTGACTGGTGTTACAACTGACTGGTGCTACAACTGACTGGTGCTACAACTGACTGGTGTTACAACTGACTGGTGTTACAACTGACTGGTGTTACAACTGACTGGTGCTACAACTGACTGGTGTTACAACTGACTGGTGCTACAACTGACTGGTGTTACAACTGACTGGTGTTACAACTGACTGGTGTTACAACTGACTGGTGCTACAACTGACTGGTGTTACAACTGACTGGTGTTACAACTGACTGGTGTTACAACTGACTGGTGCTACAACTGACTGGTGTTACAACTTACTGGTACTAAACTAACTGGTACTAAACTAACTGGTAACTGGTGCTTGAACTAACTGGTGACAGACAGACAGACAGAGACAGAGAGACAGATAGAGACAGACACACAGACAGACAGACCAAGTAACTGTAAATATTAGACAGTTTTATACAGTTGAGGACAGTTTACAGTCTTGAGTGTTTAGATAATAATGTTTGTTGATATAATTGAATCTAATCTTATACTTAAACAGTTAAAAGAAATTAATTAAGTCTTAAGTAGTTGTTTTCTTAAGTGTGTGTGTGTGTGTGTTGTGTGTGAAGTTGTTGTGGTGGTGATGGTTATGATCCAGTTATAATAATATTTGTAGATGATGATAACTTTGATGACGAGAATTGTGGTGATGGTGATAATTGTGGTGATGGTGATAATTGTGGTGATGGTGATAATTGTGGTGATGGTGATAATTGTGGTTGTGGTGATAATTGTGGTGATGGTGATAATTGTGGTTGTGGTGATAATTGTGGTGATGGTGATAATTGTGGTGATGTTGATAATTGTGGTGATGGTGATTATATAGTGCAGTAGTAATAATAAGTGTTGCGAAAATAGTTATTTCCTGGTGTCCGCGTGTACGTCGGAGGAGCCAGTGCTAATGGACGTCGGAACTCAAGAGAAATACGTACACGAAACGAAGGTAGGTATGTGTACATATATCCGTGTGCGTACATGTGTATTTATATGAGCGTTTTTTTATATGGTGTTAGATTTTGTGTATGTGTGTGTGTGTGTGTGTGTGTGTCTGTGTGTGTGTTCTCTCATTAAGGAACACCTGTCTTACCTCACAAATATAATTACCTGGTTTACGGTAACTCTCTCTCTCTCTCTCTCTCTCTCTCTCTCTCTCTCTCTCTCCCCATTACACGTCACCCCTATGAACGGTTTGTCCATTACGATGTCCCCATTACGCCCACCCAATTACTCCCGCCATGCACGGCCATCACGTACGTTTCCCACGGACACTCATTACGTACGACAGTCATGCACACGCCCCCCTGTCATGCACACGCCTCCCGTCATGAACACTTGTGCCCAGTTATGAAATAAGCGCCCCCTCCCACACTCTCCCCTCCCCTCCCTCCCCCCTCCCCTCCCCTCCCACACTCTCACCTCCCCTCCCTCCCCCTCCCCTCCCTAATTACTGTATCTCTCTCCTTTTGACTCTTATCACCCTCATGTTCTCTCCCCTCCTCCCCACTTATTCTCCCCATCTCTAAACCCTATGATTATCAACACTCTTCTCCCTTGCTTCATTTCATTCATTATCGTCTCTCTCTCTCTCTCTCTCTCTCTCTCTCTCTCTCTCTCTATTTTGTTGACGCTTTCTAAACTAAATCAAATTACAATATTTTTTTCATCTCGTTCTTCCAAAAATTTATTAAAATGGCGATAAATTTTGACTTATACTTTAAAAATCAAAATACTGTACTTAACTTCAAGGTACTTATGACGTACTTAAATCATTACTTAACACGGGTATTTACTTATAATCGTATGACTTAAGTAAATACAGGTTACACATTACAGGTTACAATACTTACGATACGTTGTTCCATAGTTGCGTCAAGCAGGCGAGTATAATTATTGTAGACTCGCTTATTTCAACTTATTTCTTTCTTTCTTTCTTTCTTTCTTTCTTTCTTTCTTCTTCCATCTTCTTTCTATCGCACTATTTCCCAATCTTGTTCTTTGTGATGTTCTGAAAATATAACACCACACACTTTTAATAACAACAATGGGTCATAATAAATAATATTAACTTACTTTAAAAACATAAAAATATCATCTCGTAATACAGTTAATTTATTTTTAATTAATTATCCATTTACGAAATTTTAGTAAAACTTGGATAAATGTGGAACTGAATTATTTTTTATTGATTTTTTAATAAAGTATTATGGGAAATATATTTAGGAGAAACTAAAGATAAATAATACTTGATATATTACACACACACACACACACACACGCACACACACACACACACACACACACCTTGTAATGTATTATTCATTTATATTGTATTACTGCGCTTCAACAATCTATCGTCTTCAAGCGTATGAGTGTTACTGCGCTTCACCTTATATACTCTTTAAGTGTAAGTGAGTGTGTGTGTGTGTGTGTGTGTGTATTACTGCGTTTAATCAATATAATGATAGTTGAAGCGCAGTAATACACATACACAACCTAATTTAACCTAAAGCTAACCTAATCTTATGCTAACCTAACCTAACCTAACCCCCTCTTGGAATAGAAGAAGAAGAAGAAGAACGAAAATAAGGGAAGGAGGGGAGGGGGTGGTGGTCTTCACGTCACTACTAAACATAGATGTGAACTCGTGTACCGATAACTCACAAGACTGTAGGGACGGTAAAATACACCAAACACATTATATTTTACCGTGAAGATGAATTTTTCCCAACTACCCAGCGCCATGTTCATAAATAACTTACTATTCCTGTCTTGGAAACTCTGCTATGGAAGGATAGATGGATAGATGGATAGATGGAGAAAATAGTTATATACCAAATATATTACGCTAATATTATCATGTACCAAATGGCTATTGTAGACATATCGTCACCCAGATAACGATAGTTCCTCAAGATATCGTAAAATTCGTAAATGACAGAAATTAACCTAAGTGTAAATATCGTAAATGTGTAAGAAAAATAAATATATACAAATTAATATAAATTGTATAATATAAAAAGACCAATCGAAGAGAGACTTAGCTTTAAAAATCAACGACAAAAACAAACACACAAACAATGACAAAACAAACACACAAACACACACTCTCTTCATAAAACAAACACTGAAAAAACACGAAAAAAATCAACACACACGAAGGAAAAAACACAAACACACAAAAACTGAAGAAAATCTCACTAAGAAAAAAAATTACCCCCAAAAAGCTATCTCTCCCTCCCCCCCCTCCCCCCTCCCCCTACCCTCCCCCCCTTAAAGGTTAATAAAACACCATTATCAACCACCAGGTGACTAGAAGGGGAGGGGAGGGGGGGGGGAGGGGGAGGAAGGGGGATGTCGATCTTGGCAAATTAGACCCCCAAGCTTATCAACAGGTAAGATAACATCCACCTGGCTCATCAGTTAATTCACATTAAGTATCGAAAGTTAAATTAATTCTCGTAAGTAAATTATAAAAGAACCTAATTACTAAACACACTTAAATCGATTACACTTAATTACTTAAAATATACTTAGATTATACCCAATTATCTAAGTTAAATTACTCTTAGATTTCACCTAATTACTTAATTACACTCAAAGTACAAGGTAACTAATGTCATACAAATTACACTGAGATTCTACTTTTAACTTTAATACTTTCACTTTAGATTCAAAATTATGAAAGTACTGAATGTAAGTATATAGTCTTGGTGTAGCTCTGACGCCATGTTGTTTACGAGAGATAGAGAGAGAGAGAGAGAGAGAGAGAGAGAGAGAGAGAGAGAGAGAGATATCAATTAAAAAAATCCACATAGGCACAACTACACATGGCAGAGTGGTGTATACCCCCATATATATATATTTGCTAAGGAACATATATAAAAAAAAATATGTTTGGTAGATTCTGGTAAATATATCAAGGTCTAGGCGTGGAGGGATATACTGAAAGAAGGGCGTACTTTATTACGGCTCTTTGGACATATATTGACTCGTAAACAAGGACATGTATATTTCACCTGTCTTATATTCGTCTATTGTTGGAACTATATCGAGTTGTTTATATATATCTCGATATGTTTCTATGTATAAATACCTATATGAATTGATAAGGGAAGAATCATTATATATATATTTATATTTGAAGGAAGTTATACTTGAAATATATTATGTTCTTATACGTTATATATGAGCCTTTGTCCACATCACATGTTCATTATTTTATCATCATCATCATTATAATTATCTTCATATATCACCAACTATCCCTATCATCATCACTAGTTATCATTATCACCATCATTATTATAACCAATTATCACCACTATCATTATCATCATCATCATCATCATCACTATTTCCAGAGTCCCAGTACTGACGGCACTTTCAACCTGACCACTTTAACGCCCGCCACAAGGCATACACACGTGAGGAGCCAGGCATTTAAAAGATCCTTTGGAGGAGAGGGGGAAGGAGAGAGGGGGGGGGGGAAGGAGGGACTTTACTCGAAGACGTGCATAGAACTCCTCCCAACATATTAAGGAGGGTTAGAATGAGCTGATATACACACAGACAGACACACACAGAGCAGCGGTAGATGTTAATATGCCTCTTAGTAATTGAACCATCGGTGTGTGATGATAAAAGCGCTGCCGACTATTAAGTATGCGAATGACTGACTAGGTTACAGTGAGCATGACGTGGCTAATTGATGGTGGTTGGTGGTGGTGGTGGTGGTAGAGTGAGATGTTATTGTTGGTGTGGTTGTGATGGTGGTTGTGGTGGTAGGAGGTTAGTTGTTAGTGATAGTGGTTTACAGTGATAATGGTGATATACGTTTGTGTTTAACTGAATTAGTTACAGTGACGATGGCGCTGAGTTTGCACCGCCCCTTCACCATACCAGGAAGCAAGTACACCGCCCCTTCACCATACCAAGAATCAGGTACACCGCCCTTCACCATACCAGTACACCGCCCCTTCACCATACCACTAACCAGGTACACCGCCCCTTACACCATACCAGTAACCAGGTACACCGCCCCTTGCACCATACCAGTAACCAGGTACACCGCCCCTTCACCATACCACTAACCAGGTACACCGCCCCTTACACCATACCAGTAACCAGGTACACCGCCCCTTCACCATACCAGCAACAAAGTACCTAACCTAACCTAACCTAATCCTTTCGGAACTCATATTTTCGGGGTACACGCTTCGAGCGGCACTTTGAGAGGGAAAAGTTGGTGTGTGTGTGTGTGTGTGTGTGTGTGTCTGTACTACCCATATTTATAGAACACTACACAAAAAAATATCTTTCAAAACTCTGGGTAATGCAAGTTGTAGATGAGAGACTATCACACACACACACACACACACACACACACACCTTCAGTATAAATCAGTCCACCTCTCCCGCCTTAACAGCTCTTACGGGGCCGAATGAGCATCTTGAAACATTAATATCGATGTTATGACAAAATATGTCTTATATCCATTTAGCATAAGGCGGCGGTAAAAGACCAGATTGTTTGAAACTATACTGCTTGTTGACTGACTGCCCAAGTGGTTGCTTCTGATGCGCGGAGGTGATGAACTGCTTGTTTAAGAAGGTCTAATGGCCTGGTTTACTAAGTTATGGGGTAATTTAAATCGTTTGGGTTGGTAGTTTGTGTGTATGTGGGGGGGGGGGGATTTAGGTGGTTCGAATTGGTAGTTAGGGTGGTTTAATGGTTTGGATTGGTAGTTAGGGAGTTTACGGGTTGTATTGGTAGTTTAGGGTCAATTCAGTGGTTCGAATTGGTAGTTAAAGGAACAGTTATGTGTGAGTATCTGTCTCAATGAAGTGTCTATCTTTTCTCATTGACTGTCTGTGCAGTCTGTCTGACTGTCTGTCTAATCATATAAGCACCCCTTTCCTGTCTGTCTGTCTGTCTGTGATTATCTGATTCTCTGAACAATTAATCCCGTCTACTGAACTGTCTCTCTGAACAAGAGTACCAGAGACGGTTAAAATGTGTGTGTACGTGTGTGTGTGTATGCGTGTGTGTGTATGCGTGTGTGTGTGTGTGTGTGCGCGCGTGTGTGTGTGAGTGTGTGTGCGTGTGTGTGTGTGAGCGTGTGTGCGTGTATGTGCGTGCGTGTGTGTGTGTGTGTATGTGTGTGTGCGAGTGTGTGTGTGCGTGTGTATGTGTGAGCGTGTGTGCGTGTATGTGTGTGCGTGTGTGTGTGTGTGTCAAACTAATTAGAACGGGGGTAACTTAAGGACGTGTTCACACCTCACACTCAAACTTGGTCAAGTGTCTGCTGAATATTCTAGCCGCACGCCATGGCGGTTTGACCTGGCAGAGAGAGACAGACAGAGAGACAGAGAGAGAAACTGATGAAGGGTAGACAGGAGAGAGAGAGAGAGAGAGAGAGAGAGAGAGAGAGAGAGAGAGATAATGATGTATTTGTCTTGTCTTTCTACTATTAATTCTTTTTTATCTTCCTATTTAGTTATTTATCAATTATTTGTTACCCCCATCCACCCATCCATCCACTTAGTCTACAACAAACTACTCAATAACCAAAGCTAAAGACCGCTCGAGATAGCTTTCCTTCCATTGGTTTAGCTGTCAATGGCAGCTTTGCACTGACCAGTAATAGCGGGTTTACAACGTTCCTTGACCAGCCGTAATTGGTCAGTTCTCAGTTGATTACCCTGATTGGCTGGAACTACCTTTTAGCTCAGTAGTTCCAAGAATACACTGTAGCGATAATGAACCTCAGAAGGATTCATTACTCGGTTGATGGTGTTGATGTGAAGCTTCGAATCTCAGTGTTCTAAATCAGAATTATTCAGTTTACATCTCTTGTTTAAATCTCGGTGTCGGGGAGGGAAGCTTCTTCATCAAGGGCCTTGTGATTATTATTAGCCTCTGAGATCTGTTAACTACCTAAATCCCTTGTTAGTCACGATTCGCAGTAAGTAAACGAGATGCTTCAATAACACCAAACCACCTGTGTGTGTCAATTGAAACATCGAACCCATCTTGGAGATTCGTTTAAGTACAGTCACGGAAAAATAAAAGAGTCTTATCAAGGCCCCTTCCCATCTATGAATCATAAGACTCATGAACCTTGTATAGTTAATCCTTTGCTAGTCATATGATCCTCTATAACGAAACGCTTCATGTCACACACACCCCCCCCCCCTCCCTCACCCCCGGGTTAAGTGAGGTTTGGAAGAACATTTCGACGTTCAGCAATTCGTAGGTAACTGACTCATCCATGAAGAAGAACAACCGGAACAATCAACAACCAAAAATATACCCTGTTAACGAAGACAGTCAGGGAGAATCGAAGCTGCAAACACAGGTATCAAGCACGAAGCGATGAGCCACCCAGCAACTCTTAACTGTGGCTGTGTCGTAAATCTAACTATTAAGTATTGCAATGGAAGATACGTAACTGTGCAACATTGCAGAATGCACATGTGTATTGCTGTACTCGCATCTATTAGAGGGATAATGATTCTGCAGCATAAGATGTGACGGAATACGAACCACTGCTGAAAGACACAACCTATAAGTGTGTGTGTGTGAGTGTGTGTGTGTGTGTGTGTGTGTGTGTGTGTGTGTGTGTGTGTGTGTGTGAGTGTGTGTGTGTGTGTGTGTGCGTGTTAAGGATTCTCAACGTCTGATCAGCTGACCACTTGATCATCATTATGTAAATTGTAAATCTGACGTTTTATTTAAATATTAATTGGTCATTAGTATAAAATATATCAAATAACACTTTATATTACAGTCTATATAATTTAAATAGTTTCATATATTTCGAGATGTTTTTTTTAATACACTTCAATAATAAAAAGTGGATAAGTATTATTTTATTCTAAGTTCATATTAGTACTTACAAAACAAACTTACAAGTAATAATTAAAAGGAGTAGCTAGGTTAAAATCTCGGGGTTTTCACCATATATGTTCACGTTGAAGATGTCTCACACACACACACCCACCCACACCCACCCACCCACACACACACACCCACACCCACCCACACCCACCCCCCCACACACACACCCACCCACACCCACCCCCCCACACACACACACACCCACACACACACACACACACACACACCTTGTAGCCTTCAACAATCGGCCAATCAGCATACAATCAATAAGATACTCAACCAATCACCAATCACTATCCTCCCAATTGACTAATCAGTACAACACTCAGATAACACAGAGTTAACATACACATCTCAATACAACAGGTACACTGATTGGCATAATACAACAGGTACACTGATTGGCATAACAACAGGTACACTGATTGGCATAATACAACAGGTACACTGATTGGCATAACAACAGGTACACTGATTGGCATAACAACAGGTACACTGATTGGCATAATACAACAGGTACACTGACTGGCATAACACAACAGGTATACCAAATCTTACAAGGTGATGGAATAACCTATTTATAAAATGTATACAGTATAAATATATATTAACAAATTACAAAATATTCTCATATAAACAGTGGCATCTGAGCCTATAATGTAACCTTCCATATATATATAAAAATCTATATAAACGGATTAACTTAACTCTGCAATATACACACAATAACGATATTACCTTAACCTGGATATAATGAAGGTCTTATATACGAGTTAGATAAACCTCACGTCATCATACAAGACTCATGTGTTAGCTCAGATCAGACATACCTTAATCCCTGTTAACTTTGACTTAGACATGTTCTTGGGGGCCTTAGATTAAACACACAAGACATATCAGATACTGTATACAGACATGCCAGACATACAGACATGCCAGACATACAGACATGCCAGACATACAGACATGCCAGACATGCCAGACATACAGACATGCCAGACATACAGACATGCCAGTACAATAGGACCTAGACATCTCCTCAGCGTCATAGAAACAAGAGGTATTGTCAGATGGGTATTTGCTTGTCTGTTGTTTATATGTCTGTATGACTATCTAACTTAAGTGTCTATCTATCTACTTATCTATCTATCTATCCACCCATTCCCATCTCTCTCTCTCTCTCTCTCTCTCTCTCTCTCTCTCTCGATAACCACACCTACAAACGAATCACCAGCAATTTCGAGTAAAAATTAATATATCAATCCTAAGATGATTTTAATTCTTGTATTGAATCGCCACGTAAAGAACGTAATGGTAAGCTGAACTGGCCACAGATTATCAGGTACCCTCCAGCGTCGAGTCGGATTATGAACACGGATCCATATTCCACTTATATGAACGCCACTAAATAAACAAATAAATACTTAAATAAATAAGCGAATAAGTGAATAAATAAATAAATGAATAAATAAATAAGATAAAAAGCGATTTATTTTAATATATTACTTTTTAGAAAATTTGACGAATTTTACGAACACAAAGGAAAAAAAATCACGAAAATATAAAAACAATTTGATTTATCCTAATTTATTCTTTCCTAAAATAACGAATTTATATAAAAGTTACTTAGAAAATTCGTGTCGTAAGTGTTGGGAGTTTGTCTTAAGTGAAAAAAAACATTAAATATTGTATAGCAAAGTCGGTATTAATTGAGAATGAAATCCAGTTTTCACATATCTTTATTTTGATTTCTCATCTTCAATCAAACAAGAAATAAATAAATTAACGAAGAAATAAATATATAAAAAAGGTGTAAATTTATTTTTTTTATGATGTATTTTTATATATTACTATTTTATTTCTTACTTTAAAATGCAATGAGTTGTAGGCGACACTAGACACACTCACGGTGATGTGACTGTCACTATGTTATGTGTACAGGCGGAGTGTGTGTGTGTGTGTGTGTGTGTGTGATACAGACAGACAGACAAACAGACAAACAGACAGACCGTTATCACCCAACCCTTTACCTTATCCCCTTACCCTAATCAGGCAACTCCTTCCCTTAATTCCTCCCCTTCCCCCTGTGCTCTCTCTCTCTCTCTCTCTCTCTCTCTCTCTCTCTCATCTTCACGGCGCGGGAAGACTCTGGAGAAGGGGAGGAAGTGGAGTCTTTCTCCTTTTTATCAAGTATCCCCACCCCCCTCTCTCTCCCTCTTCCGTTCCCCTTTTCCCTCTCTTTCTCCTCTCTTCCCTCCCTCCTCTTCTCTTCTTCCTTCCCCTCCTCCTCTCTCTTCCCCCCCTCCTCCTCTTCCTCCTCTCACTGAACCTCAAGTAGAACAAGAAATAAAAGAGGTGACGGTAATTTTTGCCTAGGACCTGGTGCCAAGCCTCGGAAATAGACTTAGGAGAAGATGCCTGAGCGTGTCAGTGTCTGTCTGTTGCTGGAGCTTCTTGGTGATTTTGAAATTGAAATAGAATGACGAGAATACATTTGAAAATCTATTATCATCTGGATTGAATATTGACTTAAGATTTTGTTTTAGTTTCCAGGGTTGAAATTGATGGTTTTTGAATGACTAATGGAGAATTAGATATTTTTAGGGTGAAGGAGAGGATTTTGAAATCTAATTTAACCGAAGCTCCTCATTAGTTTTGGTATGTATGTATGTATGTATGTATAACCCACGGATCATTATATAAACATAGCACCACGAATTAAACCATAAATATTACTTAGTATAAAACAAAATTTAAACCCATTACTAAAACTGTTAAAATAATAAACTTTAATAAAATCTTCACATAATAAATTAATATACGTAAAATTTTATATAGCTGTAAAATATAGGACACAAATATATATATATATAAACTATTTTTGTTTGTTTTGCATTTGATCCGATGATATACGAGGCGGGTGATAACGTGGAGGACTGGAGACGCGTGAACGATAACCACGGTAATGGGGAGTGAGAAGGAAACAGCAATAAATCAATTGAAAGGAAAGATGATAAATATGTAATATAGGCTTAGAATGATGGAGAGAAGAAGAAGAAAGGGAGGAAGAGTTGCATAGTTTTAAGGTAAATTCTGATGAAGTTAAATGATAAAAGTTAAAGAAGAGAAAAACCTTAAATTAATGGATTAAATTAACATGTGAACTATTTTACCTGGTGATTTTACACACACACACACACGTTCTAAAAAATAGTATTAGTTATTACACACACACAGCAAGCATACACACACACACACACACACACACACGTTCTAAAAAATAGTATTAGTTATTACACACAAACACACACACACACACACACACACACACGTTCTAAAAATAGTATTATTTATTACACACAAACACACACACACACACACACACACACACACGTTCTAAAAATAGTATTATTTATTACACACACACACACACACACACAGCAAGCACACACACACACACACACACACACACACACGCGCATGTAGTCATGGATACATACATATAAACAACTTAACCCCTTGAGTACGATGACTTAACCCTTTGAGTACGATGACGTAACCCCTTGAGTACGATGACTTAACCCCTTGAGTACGATGACTTAACCCCTTGAGTACGATGACTTAACCCCTTGAGTACGATGACTTAACCCCTTGAGTACGATGACTTAACCCTTTGAGTACGATGACTTAACCCCTTGAGTACGATGACTTAACCCCTTGAGTACGACGACATGATCATTTTACTCGAGTCCTTCCTCTAACTTCCTGGAGGCAGCTGCTGTCCTTCACCTGGTCATCAACACCTGGTCTAGGGATCCCTGTTGGTACCTCTACCTATCGGGGGGCCCGCGAGGTAGTGAGGTAGTGAGATCAGTGAGTGTATCGTGTTTGGCCGAGTGTGTGTGTGTGTGTGTAAAAAAAACACGAACAAACAACAAGAAAAAGGCAAAATCCGAAAAGCAAAAATTATCACCAAAAAAAACACGAAAAAATACAAAAAAACACATAAAAACAGAAACAAATGAGAAAAAAACACCTAAATAAAACACGGTCATTTGCAAGTCGACAGGTGTGTGTGTGTGTATCCGTCTTTAAGTATCAGGTGTATACATGTACATTCTATTCACACATCTGTTCGCTGTAGGTTCACATCTGTGTGTGTGTGTGTGTTAAGCTTTTTCTTGGAGTCGTTTGTAGTATTTTGTCAGGTGTGGATTTTAATTATTCTCTCTCTCTCTCTCTCTCTCTCTCTCTCTCTCTCTCTCTCTCTCTCACCATTACCACCATTATCTAAAACATTCAGTGCCACCTAACCCCCCCCCCCCCCACACACACACACACACACATTACCTGCACTTGTTGACGGTACACAGATCATTTGATTGGCTGTAAGCTCAGGTACACTCATCAACCATTGGCTGATAACATTCCCTAGCACTGAAAGCTCATTGGTGGAGAGCTATAATTCTACAATATTTCACCACTTGTGCACATGTCTAATCTCTTTTCTTATTGGCTGAAAAAAAATCATGAACTGTTTTAGGTAATTTTTAGACTTTGGAATTATACGGAAATGCATGATGAAAAATATCAGGCTTTATAATTTATGGTTAGGTTAGGTTATGGTTGGGCAATAAATACATATGAAAAGAGACTTATTGAGTAGTTATAGACGTATATTGTAAGGGGTGAACCTCCTTCATGACCTATAATTACTGAACCTGTTATAAAGATGAAATAGTGTGTGTGTGTGTGTGTGTGTGTGTGTGTGCGTGCGTGCGTGCGTGTGTGTGTGTGTGTGTGTATGTTACTTCAGTATAATCCCATCACATATTCTTATCTGATGGGCATTACAAGGTTGCAACTCACCTGATAGTCAATAATAACAATACCTGATTGTCTCGCCTGACCTAACGACACTAAATAATCATCTGATGGGTCATAAATAACTCCTATCCTGTTGTCTGATGGTCAGTGTTTGATTCCCAGCGCCTGATCTGATGGGCAGATATAAATAATGACATTGCAACTCCATTACTCGAATCTGATTGCTACTGTTCCCGCCCTTCGCTGTTATCTGATGGCTTCTACATCAGTTTTTCACTTTGTTATCTGATCGGTAATACCCCCCCCCCCACGTTATCTGATGGCCACGGTGTTACCCCATTATCTATCAAGCAGTAATAGAACATGTAATTACTATTCCATTATCTGATCGGTACTACACATTTTTTTCCCTCGTCGTTATCTAATTGGTAACACCTAACACCCTCTCATCATCTTGTTATCTGATGGTCAGTGTGTGACTTGTACCATTGTTATCTGATCGCCAGGGCTATTTAACTTCGTATTATTCCTTTACCTGATTACCACTGTAGGATATCCCAAACCTCTCTTATCTGATGAGCGAATTAATTATTATCATAGTTATCTCTGTCATTATCTGATGGCCTAACACATGACTTCCGGCTCTTATCTGATGGGTTCTCGGCGTGACGGTGCGTTCTGATGGCTCTATCAGTAGCTTATCAGATGTACCGGAAACATGCCATTGCAACGCTGACTATTATCTGATTGATCGCGTTTTATTTTATTATTTTTTTCTTTCTGGTCGTTGTTGACAAGGGAACAATTTTAGTGCGATAAGGGCCCATGTTGTCCTGTCGCTAAGTACTATATTGAGTTTATTCTCTAATATATTTTCGACTCTACGGTATAAAGTTAATTTGTTCTGTATTTCAATTTGTTATTTCATTGTTTGTTTTTTCGTTTTGTATCAATATATAGAATTGTATCAAATTGGTGTGTGTGTGTGTGTGTGTGTGTGTTAGGTCGTTATGCAAGTGTGACTCTGACTGGACCGAGGTGTCATTTAAGGTCAATCTTCCGTGTAGTTGAGGTGGTAGAATGAGTCTTATTGACCAGACCATTCCGGCCATTACAACGTACAGGTGTCAAATTCAGGAACAAATGTCCCCTTGACAAATGTACCGAAGCCTCAATACGTCACACCACTTCGTTCAACGTTTCAGAAAATTCACAATGTTATCGCCTTGATTTTCTCACGATTTTCGCTCAAAATTCCTGTGAAATTAACTTTAAACACCTGATAAAACTAATTAAAGCAATATTGTTAACCTAGATGGTGTCCAAATGAAGGATATAGCGAGGATTATACAGACTAAGTATTGTGAAACGCGAGTGAACATCAGGTGAACAAAGTAACAGCTGTAGAGAGAGTTGATGGTACAATTACTCAGCACAGGTGTGCACCCACTTGTTCCAACCTCTCAAATTGTACACACCACAACCACCATTATAGCCAACCTCTGCCTCGTTAACTCTCCTTCGCCACCTCACCTTCCATTATATACCTGGGTGTTTTTTTTATTCAATAACATCAAACTTTTCTTTATTGTATCATTACTATTTCACTATTTTTGTATCTATATTTACCTGTCTGTCTGTCTGTCTGCATGTTACACTGAACAGACAAATCAAACAACGCCACAGGTAGAGAGAGAGGGGGGGGGGGGGTACAGGTGTATATAATTCAGGTAGTAACGGGTTAATTAATAATGTGTGTGTGTGTCATCATGATTTTGTGTTTTGCTACAGTTTCCCATCCCTTCGTCACACCTCACTCAATATCTACAAAAAAACATATACTCAATCACAAAAAATCACATATCCATGCGAATAAAAAACTGAAGAGACAGAGACAGACAGACAGACAGACAGACAGAGACAGACAGATGTAATATTTACTCGTAGACAAAAATACTCGCGAAAAAATAGACAACATTTAGTCAGTTTTCACAACGTATCGCGAAATTAAAGCAGCGTCAAAGTCAGGACTCACGCCGATTGGTTGATCTGACACCTGATGCTGACCACTGCCTGTGCCTCAATGTACACACACACACACACACACACAGACGTACATACACACACACACACAGACGTACATACACACATATATAGGAACAAATTAATATGCAACCATTGAACCGTATACTTACATGGAACCTTTCATAACCACACACACACACACACACACACACACACACACACACACACACACACACACACACACGAGTGTTCAAAATACGACCAAATATTTCAATACGTGTTCACTCATGCGTATATACACAAATATACACACTCATTAGAGCATACAGTAACATACAGTGAGGAACATGTATGTATATTTACACATAGCATACACACGAATATGTTCAGGTGATATTCATCGTTTATGTGCACATGACTCGGCATTTATGTATGTATGTATGTATGTATGTATGTAATCAAGGGCATAAAGTCACATATACACAAGTTAACATACACATATATCCATGAATTAACACACACACACACACACACACACACACACACACGCACACACACGCACACACACACACTATGGGCTTTTGAAATTCGTAAACCTTTTCATATATAGAGACGATCAGGTTATCCTTACAGAAACTGTATATACGAATAACATCAGTAACACCTAGACCTTCAGAGCAATTTATTGATGAGAGAGAGAGAGAGAGAGAGAGAGAGAGAGAGAGAGAGAGAGAGAGGGGGGGGGGGGGGAGGTGTTTCCGGGCCACCCATTTTACCTTTGCCTATTAGCCGACAAGGAGTCATCACAGGTGAGCCGACAGGTAAGGAAGGTAACCATCTGATAACATGGAAGAGGAAAGAGAAGGATAGGGAAGGGAAGAGAAAGAGACAAGGGAAGGAAGAAGAAGGAGGAGGGAAGGGAGAAATAGAGAGATACGTACATAATTAGATACATCGATAAGAGAGAGAGAGAGAGAGAGAGAGAGAGAGAGAGAGAGAGAGAGACCAACCCATCAGATAACGTCAATCACATAATGGACCCCAGATAAGACCGGACGTAAATCACACAACAACCATCAGATAAAAAGTATATTGAATTTTGTACTACTGTAGCCTCACCTAAACCAAACCAAGCCTCACCTAAACCAAACCAAGCCTCACCTAAACTAAGCCTCACCTAAACTAAACCAACCCTCACCTAAACCAAACCAAGCCTCACCTAAACTAAACCTAACCTAAACCAACCCTCACCTAAACCAAACCAAGCCTCACCTAAACCAAACCAAGCCTCACCTAAACCAAACCAAGCCTCACCTAAACCAAACCAAACCTAACCTAACCTAAACCAACCCTCACCTAAACCAAACCAAACCTAAACCAAGCCTCACCTAAACTAAACCAAGCCTCACCTAAACCAAACCAAACCTCACCTAAACCAAACCAAACCTAACTTAACCTAAACCAAGCCTCACCTAAACTAAACCAAGCCTCACCTAAACCAAACCAAACCTCACCTAAACCAAACCAAACCTAACTTAACCTAAACCAAGCCTCACCTAAACTAAACCAAGCCTCACCTAAACCAAACCAAACCTCACCTAAACCAAACCAAACCTAACTTAACCTAAACCAAGCCTCACCTAAACTAAACCAAGCCTCACCTAAACCAAACCAAGCCTCACCTAAACCAAACCAAACCTAAACCAAGCCTCACCTAAACCAAACCAAACCTAAACTAAACCAAACCTAACCTAAACCAAACCAAACCTAAACCAAGCCTCACCTAAACCAAACCTAACCTAACCTAACCTAAACCAAACCAAACCTAACTTAACCTAAACCAAGCCTCACCTAAACTAAACCAAGCCTCACCTAAACCAAACCAAGCCTCACCTAAACCAAACCAAACCTAACCTAACCTAAACCAACCCTCACCTAAACCAAACCAAACCTAAACCAAGCCTCACCTAAACCAAACCAAACCTAAACTAAACCAAACCTAACCTAAACCAAACCAAACCTAAACCAAGCCTCACCTAAACCAAACCTAACCTAACCTAACCTAAACCAAACCTAACCTAAACCAAACCTCACCTAAACCAAACCTCACCTAAACTAAACCAAGCCTCACCTAAACCAAACCTAACCTAAACCAAACCTAACCTAAACCAAGCCCCACCTAAACTAAACCAAGCCTAAACCAAACCTAACCTAACCTAAACCTAACCTAACACGGGATTTCATTTTTAGTATCGTGGGATTTGGAAGATTTGGGGATTTTTTTGGGCGGGAGAGAGATTTTTACAGATTTTAATGGGATTTTGTTATTTTTTCTTAAGGATTTTCGTAGTTCTTTGTAATTTGGGGATTTTTTTTTTTTGCGTTTGTTTGTTTGTTGAGGAGAATTAATGAACTGTGTCTTTGTAGGAGGAAGAAGAGGAGGAGGTTGTGGTGATAGTGGTAGGGGGATGTGGTAGGGGATGTGGTGGGGGATGTGGTGGGGGATGTGGTGGGGGACGTGGTGGGGGATGTGGTAGGAGGTTGTGGTGTGGGGGATGTGGTAGGGGGACGTGGTAGGGGGATGTGGTAGGGGGATGTGGTAGGAGGGTGTGGTGTGGGGGATGTGGTAGGGGGTGTGGTGTGGGGGGATGTGGTAGGGGGATGTGGTAGGAGGGTGTGGTGTGGGGGAATGTGGTAGGGGGATGTGGTAGGGGGGATGTGATGTGGGGGGGGGGGATGTGGTGGTAGGTAGAGGGATTTGTCGTGATGGTGATAATTATGATGGTGGTAGTAAAACTGGTGATATTAGTAGGGTATGGTGACACTGATGATGATAGTGATGGTGATAATGACACCCTAAGGTATACATGAACTAACTCACTCACATTGACTGTATACATCAACTTACAGAGGGTGTGAGAGGTAGATTTATGACCGAGTGTGTGTTATCGATTTAAAGACAGATGCTAACGTCACACACGTGTTATCCCACACCTGTTAAATGATGACACACAACAGCTCCTAACCCCCCCCTGGACTGACACACACACACACACACACACACACAACACACACACCACTTATTACTTTATATTCAGCCGTTATTTTACGACCGTTAACTAAATAACGGAAAATTTTAGGGTAGTGACTGTCCCTCCGATTGTCTGTCTGTCTGTCTGTCTGTTGGAGGTCAAAGGTTAAGGGGTCACAGCTTCCCTCCCTCCCTATCCCCTCGCTTCCTTCTCATTTCTCTATCCCTTCTTCTCTTCCTCTTCTCTCCACCACTCTCCCCCTCTCTTTCTCTCCCTCTCCTACCCCCTCTCCTTCTCCTCTCCCTCTCCACCTCTCTCCTGTCCCCTCTCTCCCTCCCCCCCCCCTACCTTCCCAGGTATATAAATTATGGTAATATCTCGTCTGTCTTACCTGTGATAGGTAATTTTAGACAGATAGACGTTAAGCGATCGATATGTACGATGTTCACATGTACACACATACATACATACACACACACACACAGTAATGCCACATGTGTACCATTGGCATGAGTCCTTTAGATGCCCCTATGCCCACAAGACTGTATGCCACCCTCTCTCAAAATACCATTGTGGTTTCTTATACGAACTTTTGTTTACCTATCTTATTTATTTGTTTATCTGTCCTGTTTATCTCTTTGTTTATGTGTTTATCTTGTTTAGTTGATTACTCTTTGTTTATCAATCTTGTTTACTTGTTTACCTATCTTTGTTTATATATATACACGTGTGTGAAATGATTGGGGTTCCTATTTTTCATCAGTGGGGAGCTTCACATACAACTTAACAAGGTCTTATCATAATAGGTGATAAGTGAAACCCCTTTGATCCACACACACACACACACACACACACACACACACACACTTATATATTAACTGACTAGTCTTCCCACGCCCCACTTCCTTTCCTCTCTCTCCTCCTCCTCTTCTTCTTCTTCTTTATTCCTCTTACTTCTCCTCTTCTTCTACTCTTCTAATCTTCTTCTGTTTCTTCTTCTTCTTCTTCTTCATTAATATTTCCCCTTATCCTTTTGACCCTCTCCTCCTTCACCTCCTACTTCTACTCTCCTTCTTTTTCTTTATCCTTCCTTCTTATCCTCTTGGCTTCTCTTCTTTACTCCTCCTCCTCCTCCCCTTCTTCTTCTTACTTCACTCTTTCTACTCTCTTTCACTTCTCTTTCTCTTCTTCATCCCTCTACTCTTCCCACCCACCCACCTCCTCAACACCTAGATAATTAACCTGAAAACTATCCCTCAGGTAAATCTATATTCATCACTTGTCAATACATACCATTGCTTAAGTGTTCCAGACCTGAGAATATATTAATACATTAATTTATTCGCCTCCCCTAAATTATGTATACGTCAAATATGTATTAAGAATAAACACAAATAATATTCTATACACCTGTAACATATATTGGTCACCTGTATAACAATTAAACACCTGTAAAATATCCGAACAATACGTAGCTAGAGATTTAACACACAGACAATTCTTATTTATCAACTACCGCCTCACACACACACACACACACACACGCACGCACACACGCGAGGAATAACGGACTTGCTATATATGTGTGTACGTATGTGTGTGTGTGTGTGTGTGCGTGCGCGTGGGAAACACATACGATGAACAGATAAAGGTAACAGATGCACAGATAGCGAGCCAACACCTGCAGACCCACACCTGTGTATCGACCACCTACAACACGTGACTCACACCTGTAAAATACTACCTAGGGTTAATGAGGGCCTCTCTCTCTCTCTCTCTCTCTCATTAGCTGTAAAACTCTCAAGGTATTATACTAAAATAGAGACAGGTCAAGTAGACAAAGATAATAAAGAGGAAGAAGCAAAAGGTGGAAGAGAAAATGTGGGAAGAGAGAGAGAGAGAGAAAGAGAGAATTATTTCTACCTCGATTTAATAGAATTTAATGGAGTGTGAATTTATTTTGATGTACTATGAAGAAATTAACGTGAGAATTATAGTAGTTGAGTTGTTTAAGGTCTCCTGGTCATAGTTTACTACTACTACTACTGCTACTACTACTACTGCTACTACTGCTACTACTACTACTGTTACTACTATCACTACTACCACCAGTACTATTACTAAAGTATAATATGAAAGTAACTGATTAATGCAAGTATTGTAATGGTTGGTATCTAATTTGCATAATGTAACGAACTATTATGTAAACTAACCTAACCTAACCTAACCCCAAAGTGAACTGACTGTAGAATGGCGTCTGTTATCTGTCTGTCTGTCTGCTATCTGTCTGTCTCTGTTTGTTTCCATGTATAAATTCCCCAAAAAATAAAATTATTACTTAAAATTATCACAAAAAGACATTAAATATTTTTTATAAACACATTTTTCTTAGATATTTATCACCTTTTTATTTTTTTCCTGAACAAACAATTATTTCCTTTATAAAAACTACAATAAACACAACTCGCGTCATCTTCACTACACAACAAAAAATAACATAACCAAAACATTACTAAAATTTCAAAGTAACAAAAATAAAAATAAATTAAAATGAAATAAATAAAAATAAATCTACATAAATAATTAACCATTAGAATAGACGGTCACTCACCAGCCGGTAGACAATACCTTATGTAAATTAACTCCATAAAATTCCATAATTAACATAAAAATATACATTATTATTTTGTCTCTATTAAATAACAAATAAGTTAATCTATTTTTTTAAGAGAAATATATTTATTGTTCATATAATTTCTATATTTGTATTTTTAATTTATAGTAATTTAATTTATTTTGTTTATTCTTATGATTCGGTGACACTTAAATCGTAAAATATTCTATCGGGGATATCGGGAGTCAATTGGAGAATATCGGGAGTCTATTAGTCTATCGGGGAATATCGGGAATCTATTACTCTATCGGGATATAACATACGAGTCTATGGGGGTTAAATATACGAGTCTATCGGGGAAAATCGGGACTATCGGAATCTATCGGGGAAAATCGTGGAAATATTTAGTAATTTCTTCAAGCACAAACCGATATTTATTGTATGTGTGTGTGTGTGTGTGTGTATGTATGTATGTGTGTGTGTGTGTGTATGTATGTATGTATGTATGTATGTATGTATGTATGTGTGTGTGTGTGTATATCCGTTTCCTTTAGAGATAAATATTTCCTGTTATTTCCTCTACGTCTATTAAACCCTTACCTATTTCCCCTATCACCCCCATTAATCTATTAGCCCCCTATACCCATTCCTCCTCCCCTTCCCCATTAACCACCATCCCCTGACCCGGTAATAACATATCTCTTGGTCTTATTTTCAACACCATTTAAAAAATATTCGAGGGATATAATTTCTCTTTCATTTCTTACCTATCTACCTATACCTACCTACTCTCTCTCTCTCTCTCTCTCTCTCTCTCTCTCTACGGGCATACATACCTTGAGCATATTCTTCCTCTTCCTTCCCCACTGGGCATACGTCAAGGCATCTGCTATACTTATGTGTGTCTGTGTGTTAGTAGAAGATATTCCTCTCATGCCTCGCTTTAGCCAACCCGTGTGATGGCTCGTGGGTTCTCAACCTAACCTAACCTAACCTACCAGTTCAGATTAGAATAGACTGGGACCTATTAAGATTGACTAGGGGACCATTAGGACTAACTGAGGTCTATTATGACTATCTGAGGCCCCATAGGACTAACTGGGGCCCCATAGGACTAACTGGGGCCCCATAGGACTAACTGGGGCCCCATAGGACTAACTGGGGCCCCATAGGACTAACTGGGGCCCCATAGGACTAACTGGGGCCCCATAGGACTAACTGGGGCCCCATCTTATTAATATAAACTATTGTCAGTCAATGAAAATAAACTCCACGGACTTCACTCGCCTTCTTTCAGCCCGAGGAGGAGGAAGAGGAGGCGGAAGAGGGGGAAGAAAAGGAGGAAGAAGAAGAGGATGAAGAGGAAGAGGAGGAAATATAACGGAGGTGGTGAAGAGGAGTGAAAGAAGACGATACTGATTGAAGAAAATAACAAATAAAGAAGAACAAGAAGACGTAGTAGAACAACAACAACAAGAAGGAGGCGCAGTAAAAGACATACAAAATACGTGAACAAAAACAAAAGACAATCGACATAAAACAAAACAATAAACACAAGAACCAAAACACTCTTAAGAGGAACAATAAACACCTCAAGATCTCAAATCACACAAAAGGTTTCGATTCTCCTCTTATGACGTCTATTGTTTTGTTTATACATTTTTGTCGAATTTATAAGGAGGATCAAGCAAGTTTTAATGCATTTATTGGAGAGAGAGAGAGAGAGAGAGAGAGCTAATATGAAATGACCACTGACTGACCTTGAAGTAGTCGACAGAGGCAGTCAGACAGGCACCCAGGCAGCCCCCTCCACTTCAACACGTCTGCGAAGCGTCACTTTCACTCCATTACAGCCGTTACCTGTCGAAATAACTCATTAGTGACAGGTATGATAACTTCCTTTCTTCATTTAAACATTTCTACTTATATTTTCATAAACATTACACCTAAACTGTCGATATTTTTGTTTTTATTCGTCAAATCAGGTGTGTTTATTCCCGTCACCATGCCGCCATCTTGAGAGTCAGCACCTATACAAAGCGTCATTATGTGGCCTAAACATTAAACACAGTCGTAAACACTAAACATTAAACGATGATGTTTGAATTATTTGACTAATGGTTGATTGATGTTCTTATAGATTAGTTGACAAAAGCACTACCTGATAATTTGTTTCCTTTTTGCTGGCTCCTGTAGCGTCTCGGGCATTGCTGTCAAATTGTGTTATTAAATCAAGTTTAAATTATAGAGAAACTAATGAAAATCAAGGTTACATTAAAGAGAAATTATATCAAAATAAGGTTACATTAAAATAAGATTACATTAGAGTAAGGTTACATACAACCAAGGTTACATTATAGAAGAGTCACATTAGAGCAAGGTTACATTAAAGTGACGTTAATATTAAGTGTTGTTAAGTATCCTAACATTATATCCTCGCTGGGTAATGGCCCCAGTACCTTTGTCATCCACACTGGGAGAAAATTGCCTCTAGCGCCTGGGATTGTGTTGGTGATTTGGTCTAGTCAGCTTTAATACGATAGTTTGGGTCACCTGAAGAGTCGTCCCCCCCCCCCCCTAGCTTATTTCACCTGAAGATTAACCATCCTAACACTAATCTAACACTAACATAATCTAACACTAACCTAACCTAACACTAACCCCCCGTAGGTCGTGTTAGAGTAGTTAATCTTCAGATCCCCCCCTCCTCCTCCCCCCCCGCCTCTTACCTACTTATCAGACACTCCCTCTCCCCTCCCTCCCCTCTTGCTTCTCCACTACTTATTAAGAAATTTCCCCCCCCTCCCTCTTCCCCACTCATCAAGACACCCCCTCCCCCTCTACCCCCCCCTACCCCACCCGGTCCCAGCTGTTCTACCTACCTACTTACCTAACTAACCGAGACTTACCTGGAGAGACACACCTTACCATAATTACACCTTTATTACCTTCTGCTTTACGGATCAAAGTTATTTTTCCTCTTTATGTCCTTCTTCCTTTCCTCTTCCCTTCCATCTCTCCGTCTTTTCTCGTACTTCCTACTTCTATCTCCCTATTAACTTATTTTCTTTCCCTCTCTCTTCTCCCTTCTTCTCTTCCCCCTCCCCCTCTTTTTCTCCTTCCCTCACTCTTACCCTCCCTCCCTCCCCCACCTATCCACCCCTCCCTCCCATCCTAACCTTTCGTCTGTGGTTCCGTCCCTTCTCCCCTCCCATCCTTACCCCCCCCCCCCCCCACCCACCTCTTCCACCTCCAAAACTACTGTCTTATGAACGGCAAACTCCACACCTCCTCCTTCCCCCTCCCTGCCTTAGCTAGGAGGGAGGGAGGGGAGGGGGATGGTGGGGAGGGAGGGGAGGGGTGGGGAGGGGAGGTGAGGGAAGGAGGTAAAAGGAGGGTTGAAACTGATACAAGCGAACGTCTTCCACAGTTGACTTGGTGGCGACAGAACCCATTGATACTTGCTCCGTTATCACCCCAGATCATCTCAATGGTAAACTTGATATGGGAGATCAAAGATGGAAAAACCGAATCCGGGGTCGAATAAAAGATTTTGAAGGTTCGGCTCGTGTAAAGGGAGGAGGGTATGGAAGGGAGGAAGGGAGAGGAGGGTATGGAAGGGAGGAAGTGAGAGGAGGGTATGGAAGGGAGGAAGTGAGAGGAGGGTATGGAAGGGAGGAAGGGAGAGGAGGGTATGGAAGGGAGGAAGGGAGAGGAGGGTATGGAAGGGAGAACAGAGGGAGGATTCGAGGTAACACGTAAGGGAGGGAAGGAGGGAGGGTTCGGGGTGGAGAGGAGGCAGGAGGGTTTAGAGTGGAGGAAGGGGGAGGGAATGAGAGAAAGGAGGGACGAGAGGGACGAGAGGTACGGGAGGGACGGGAGGAAGATCCGCTACACCTGTGTTTAGATCTGGGTTCGTGATTGTAGATTATTTTGTGCTAATATATGTGAGTGGTGATGAGGGAGAGAGAGAGAGAGAGAGAGAGAGAGAGAGAGAGAGAGAGAGAGAGAGAGAGAGAGAGAGAGAGAGAGACCCACTCCTCCTCGACCCACAGTATCACACAGATCGGAAAAGTTTAATAACAGTTGGGTTTCAATGAGACTCATTTTTTTTTTCTCTCTTGGAGTCTAATATTTACCCGGGGGGGGGGGGGGGGTTATTACCGGGGGTCTTGGATGATTGTTGTGAGGGGGAGGGGAGGGGAGGGGGAGGGGGGAGGGGGAAGGGGAGGAGGGGAGAGATATGTAGGGTGCAGGAGAGTTAGTTAGGCAAGACGGTCATGGTGGCATTAGGTTAGGTTAGGTTTACTATCTTGCCCTGAAGAAAAAAAAATTATCTCATAATTACAAGAGTTTTTCATTTCATGTTATTATTAACGTATGTATAGTGAATCTGTGTGGTATACATACACATAGAAGGCTTTATGTATCTTACTGATCATGTTCTTTCAGGTGACGAGGCTGGGACCTGAGTGAGGTGATGATCATCTGTTGACACCTGTACGTTCTGTAATCAATAACAGACGGGGATAAGAACCTACCTAGCACAACACCTGTCTCTCTCTCTCTCTCTCTCTCTCTCTCTCTTTCTAGTCCTTGTTTCTCTTCCTTTCTTTCTCCTCTTTCTACTACTACTACTACCACCATCATACTCACCACAACCACCAACACCACCACCACCACAACTACCACCAACACTACAACATCAACCAACCCCTCTTCCCTCCTCCCACACACCACTCCACTATCCTCTATTCCTCCCACGCACACCACCACTCCCCTACCACTACTATCATCTATCCCACCTATGCACATCCACTCATCCCCTACCCCCCTCCCCTCCCTACCACAACACACAAAGGAGGTTAACAATATAGCAATTTAGGCAGAAGGACCATCTATCTAGGCAGGGGACGGTATCTTAGCTATATCTGCCAGCCACTACAAAGGGCGTGTAGAGATAGCAATGGCTAGTTAGTCAGTGTGGCTATAATTGGGCGGCCCGGGACACAATGCTGAGTTATGATGATGGTAACTTAATAGGTGAACTCAACCTTGATACTGTGTGTGTGTGTGTGTGTGTGTGTGTTAGGGTAGCGAGAGACACGTGTCCACCAGTACTGAGAGAGACACGTGTCCACCAGTACTGAGAGTGACACGTGTCCACCAGTACTGAGAGAGACACGTGTCCACCAGTACTGAGAGAGACACGTGTCCACCAGTACTGAGAGAGACACGTGTCCACCAGTACTGAGAGAGACACGTGTCCACCAGTACTGAGAGAGACACGTGTCCACCAGTACTGAGAGAGACACGTGTCCACCAGTACTGAGAGAGACACGTGTCCACCAGTACTGAGAGAGACACGTGTCCACCAGTACTGAGAGAGACACGTGTCCACCGGTACTGAGAGAGACACGTGTCCACCAGTACTGAGAGAGACACGTGTCCACCGGTACTGAGAGAGACACGTGTCCACCGGTACTGAGAGAGACACGTGTCCACCGGTACTGAGAGAGACACGTGTCCACCAGTACTGAGAGAGACACGTGTCCACCAGTACTGAGAGAGACACGTGTCCACCAGTACTGAGAGAGACACGTGTCCACCAGTACTGAGAGAGACACGTGTCCACCGGTACTGAGAGAGACACGTGTCCACCGGTACTGAGAGAGACACGTGTCCACCAGTACTGAGAGAGACACGTGTCCACCAGTACTGAGAGAGACACGTGTCCACCGGTACTGAGAGAGACACGTGTCCACCGGTACTGAGAGAGACACGTGTCCACCGGTACTGAGAGAGACACGTGTCCACCAGTACTGAGAGAGACACGTGTCCACCAGTACTGAGAGAGACACGTGTCCACCAGTACTGAGAGAGACACGTATCCACCAGTACTGAGAGAGACACGTGTCCACCAGTACTGAGAGAGACACGTGTCCACCACTACTGAGAGAGACACGTGTCCACCGGTACCAACGCCCGTCAGTCTGTCACTCTACACTGTCTGCTCCCCGTCACCTTAATCCCCAGTATTATGGAGTCAAGATCCTTTGTTACATTGCCTCCCTATTCGATACCTCCCCCTTCCATTGTCATAATCTACCTCAATTCTTCCTCTACTTTCAATTTCATTCTATTCTCTCCCGTCTTTAACCCGTCCTTTCTACTCTGTCTCTCTGTCTGTCTGTTTGTTCTCTCTCTCTCTCTCTCTCTCTCTCTCTCTCTCTCTCTCTTTCTCTCTCTCTCTCCACCACCCATTCCTCTACCCCATCACCACCCCCCCCCATTCCACCTTCCCCCCACCCATCTCCCCATCACACAAGAACATCACCAATTAGGTCATTAATCCTCTCCACACCTTATTGGCACACACCCCCCCACCCCCCATCTCTCTGTCTATTATTGGCACCTTGGATAATACCCCCTAACACCCCCTAACACCCCCTAACACCTCTTTACACCTCCTTACCCCGTAGAGAGACCCCTTCTTAACCCCCCCCCTAGCTAAGCCATTGTGTGTTCCCCTAGTAAGTGGTGTTAAGACCCCAGTGATCAGGCACCCCTTGTCCTCTTGCACCGTGGAGAGGGTGTGAGAGGGAGAGAGAGGGGTGAGTGGGGAGAGAGGGAGAGGGGGAGAGAGAGGGGTGAGTGGGGAGAGAGGGAAGAGAGGGTGAGAGGGAGAGAGAGGGGTGAGTGGGGAGAGAGGGTGAGTGGGGAGAGAGAGGGGTGAGTGGGGAGAGAGGGTGAGTGGGGAGAGAGGGAAGAGGGTGAGTGGGGAGAGGAGAGGGTGAGAGGGGTGAGTGGGGAGAGAGGGTGAGTGGGGAGAGAGAGGGGTGAGTGGGGAGAGAGGGAGAGAGGGGTGAGTGGGGAGAGAGGGAAGAGAGGGTGAGAGGGAGAGAGAGGGGTGAGTGGGGAGAGAGGGAAGAGAGGGTGTGAGAGGGTGAGAAGGGTGAGAGGGGGAGAGAAGGTGAGAGGGAGAGAAGGTGAGAGGGAAAAGGTAAAGGAAACGTAAGACAATGATGCAATTTTTTCTGACAGGGAAATGAGGCAGGCAGAGGTGGACGACAGAGAGGGAGAAAGAGAGATACAGACAGAGAAAGAGACAGAGAAAGAGACAGACAGACAGACAGGCAGTAATAACCACCACCCTGGCTCCTTAATAACATAGTGTCATTGTTACACTAAGGCGATCACCTTTGCTAATACCTCCCCCTCCTTCTCTCTACCTCTCCCTCTTTATCCCTCTTTCATTATGATTTTCCCATCCCTCCCCTTCCCTCCTCATCCCTTCTCTCCCCTTCCCCCCTCCCCTCCCTCCCCTTTATCCCCTCTTCTCCTTTCCCTCCTTTACTATATGGAAGCATTAGGTTAGGTTAGGTTAGCATTAGGTTAGGTTAGGTTAGGTTAGGCTAGCATTAGGTTAGGTTAGGTTAAGTTAGGTTAGCATTAGGTTAGGTTAGGTTAGGTTAGCGTTAGGTTGTTTAATCATCAGGTGGAAAATAATTTGGGGGTGCCTAATCTTCACGTGATGCCGAGGAAAAAATTAATCTTGCGACCCCTTGAGAATTCTCGTCTGTGGGGGGAGGGGGGAGGGGGGAGGGGGGGTGATGTAGGGCGCCTCCTAGCGGCTTAGACCTGAACCAAACGTAATATCTGGGACTTGGGGAGGAGGAGGAGGAAGAGGAGGAGGAGGAGGAGGAAGAGGAGGAGGAGGAAGAGGAGGAGGAGGAGGGAGGAGGAAGAAGAAGAAGAGAAGAAGAGGAATGCGACTGCCTACATTTACCACTACACACCACCACAACAACCACCACTACACACCACCACAACAACCACCACTACACACCACCACAACAACCACCACTACACACCACCACAACAACCACCACTACACACCACCACAACAACCACCACTACACACCACCACAACAACCACCACTACACACCACCACAACAACCACCACTACACACCACCACAACAACCACCACTACACACCACCACAACAACCACCACTACACGCCACCACAACATCCACCACTACACACCACCACAACAACCACCACTACATACCACCACAACAACCACCACTACACACCACCACAACAACCACCACTACACACCACCACAACAACCACCACTACACACCACCACAACAACCACCACAACCACCACCACAACAACCACCACTACACACCACCACAACAACCACCACTACACACCACCACAACAACCACCACTATATATTACCACCATCTGAACGGGTCAATAATAACAATTTTCTCGTGATCATTTACATAACACGAAAGTCTTCACCAAACTCGTAAACATTGACAAATAACCAAAATTACCTCTCTTATTTAACTTACGTTCAATTTATTTATATTTTTCCGTTAGTAATGTTTGTTTATTTATTTAAAGTTGTGTTTATTTAATATTTGTCGTTTCATATTATGTAGAGGGAATATGTCTGGCTGGGTTGTCATTGGTTGATGGATCCTGTAGGACACCCGGCTGTAGCCAATGAGGCGCAGGAAAACAGATGACGTCATTTGCCTTTACTGATGTCTCTTTCGTTTCTTAGTTACCTCAAGGGTGAAGTGACAGAGAGACAGAGAGACAGACAGACAGAGAGACAGACAGACAGACAGAGAGACAGACAGACAGACAGAGAGACAGACAGAGACGTAGATACTACTAATGATGTTTATATAATACACACACACATACACACACACACACCTCACCCAATGACGACGTGGTTTCTAGACACCATAACACGCCACAAAGTATCTTACAAGTGTTGTAATAAATAAATATGAGTTTGTTATGCAAATTAATATTACAAGGCAATTAACTGCTATTGATTTAGTCTCTGGGTGTGATAGTAAGTGGAAGCTAAGTGATTAAGTGTGTTCTCTCTCTCTCTCTCTCTCTCTCTCTCTCAATATATCACACGTCATCTTCCTTTCACAGATAATGGACGTCAAATATAATACCTAACACCGGTAGCCATAAGAGAATGCAAATTCCTGTGACGGATTCAACACTATATATAGGCCTACACTATGCAAATTTGTTTTTAGGCCTCTACCCGTATCCCCTCCCTCGTTCCTGGACAATAAACACATGAATCCGCTTTACCTGTCCTTCCGATTCTATTCTTCTTCCTCCTCTTTTCGATCCTATTCTTCTTCCTCCTATTCTTATCGTCTATTCTTTAGTTCTTTCTTTCTTTTTCTGTTACTTTTATTAATGGTTGTAGGTTAATTCAGTGTTTTTTTTTGGGGGGGAAGAAGGTACTTATTACACATATTTGTCATTAATCATATGTACTGGGGAATCTATAAGAACATGAATAGAGAGTAAAAAAAAAAAAATAAAAGTCGAACAAAAGAGATAAGATTCCCTATATAATGAATCTAATCCCATAACGCATATTAACAGAATCTCTATAAACGACGACCGATGATAAATCCTCTTCACCGTTTCTTCCATCTATAACAAAATGACCTCCTCCTCCCCCCCCCCCTCCTAGAACTCCACTTCAGTTTTATTCTCTTTCTCACGCGGCCCAATTCACTCCGGGAGGCTACGATCATTAATCAAATATAACCATGAAGGCGGTAAGGACAAGGGAGCCCATACAGTATAGCCTTTACTTATTGTGAGTTGGGGTATTGTGTCGCCTATTGGACGAGCCATCGGGTTGGGAGGGAGGGGAGGTCTCTCTCTCTCTCGTCTATTGCTGGAGATGTGGCACCACCGCCTTATTGTTTGTTGTCCTGGTGATATGGCAACGTTGGAAAAATGGAAGGATAAGAGAGAGAGAGAGAGAGAGAGAGAGAGAGAGAGAGAGAGAGAGAGAGAGAGAGAGAGACTCCAATAACATCATTGTTGAGAGGTCACACACACACCTGCCAATCTATATTCACCTCATTAAGACGTTCACACCTTAATTACAGGTGTCATATTGTATTATTTATTACTATTTTATTCTGACATCTCATATAGCGCTTCATTAACCCTCAAATTATTTCTCAAAACTGAACGAAAATTAAGATATGTTATTTACGACACACTTAAGTCAATTTTTTTTAGGATACACTTAAGTCAATTTATTCTTAGCAAGTTAAGTATGAGGGTAAATTTATTTAAGATTTTTATTAATAATTACTGATGTTTCTTTTTTATTTATTTTTTGGTTAATATTGAAAGTAAGTTAATATATTTTTTCTGTCAATAGTGAAAGTAAAAGTTTATATATTTTTCTTCATATTTCATAACGTTAATTTATGATAATTTAGTATAATTTTCTTCTTTAAATTCATTAATATTATAAAGTCGTGAATTAATATTATTTTTCAAAGTATAAACGAAAACCAAAGTATTTTTTTTATATATATATATTTTTTACCCATAATTCTTGATATTAATAAACTAATTTCCTTAATACCTGTTAATTATATACCTTCACTACATGTATACATATACTTTTTAGTTACGAAGAAAAGTCAGGGTTTTGAATTTAAACTCGTAAATCATAAATTGTAAACTATAAAGTATTTGTATATATTTTTAATCTAAATCATAAAAATATATAAATTAGTGGAAATATTTTATGGTGGGGGGAGGTGGTCGCCAACCCTCATGATTATGTGTAATGTTTTTTTATTTCTCTTTTATTTGTCTGTTATTTCATATTCTCTTTCTTTCTCTCTTATGTATAAACACCCTATCTCCTTTTCCATGCTATCTGACTCCTCTCCCACCATCACAAACACCCACGCTCTCCCTCCCTTAATAGGTCCCGACTCTCTTTCCCAGCACTCTCTCTCTCTCTCTCCCGAATTACCCCTTCCTCGGTCTCCTTTCCATCACCATTCCCTCCTCCTCCTCCTCTTCCATCATCACCACGTCCTAATTATCCCTTTTACCAATTACATAATTATATTCCACCTTTTCCATTTTCTCTCTCCCTTGTACTCTTCCATTGACCTGAAATTGGGAGGAATAGGAGTGAAGAGATTGTGGTACTTTGTCCTCACAACCAACAACAACAACACGACAACAACAACCTTATTTTCATCACTACTGTCTTGGTTGTGTTAGTGGTTGAGGGAATGTGGTGGTAGTGATGGTGGTGATGGTGGTGGTGGTGTGGTGATGATGGTGGTGTGGTGGTGATGGTGTGGTAGTGTAGTACCCGTGGTGGTGATGGTGGTGGTGGTGTGGTGATGATGGTGGTGATGGTGTGGTAGTGTAGTACCCGTGGTGGTGGTGATGGTGGTGTGGTGATGATGGTGGTGTGGTGGTGATGGTGTGGTAGTGTAGTACCCGTGGTGGTGGTGGTGGTCATCAGTCACTATCAGTCACTAGTTGATGGCCGTGTGGACAAGACCGCTTCCTTTAATTACCTCTCCCAGTGTTCTCTCCCGTGGCCCTAAGAAAGGGTCACTTCCCCCCTCCCCCCTACGACCCCGTCTAGCGCCACTTTACGTCGTGTTCTGGGTCGTGGAAAGGCCCCTGGGTCGTGATTACAGTCTTGGGAGTCGTTTTTCTTTATTTTCAGTCTATTTGTAGTCGTTCTTGTGTTGTCGTATATCTAGTTCCTATTGTGTCGTGTTCTAAGTCGTTTTATACATCTCTACTCAACACTCAATCACCTACAGGTCGTTCAGGAGTCGTTTTTAAATAGTCATTAGCTCCTCCATGAAGTATATCCCCCATGAAGTCGTTTCTAGGTCGTCTAAGTGGTCGTGAAGTCGCCTCAGAATCCCCCCCACCCACCCCCCCTCCCTTCAAATCCTCATCACGACTTACTTAACTCACCCTAAAGTGGCCAAAGACGACCTCTCCATCACCCAGTTGAGTTACCCCTTAATGTCAGAGTTACAACTGAGTCACATAACAACAAGTAAAGGTTTAAGAGACACAGGTAAAGGAATAGGTAAAGTAATTTGTGATTTTCCAGGTGAGAAGAGATGAAGTCACTACCTGTGCATGCCAACAATATGAACCTGACATCAGTAATCCTTCCTCAATAAAGTGACGTCTTCAGTTTTACACAGGCAGTAAGACATCATAAAGAGACGTCATCAACAACAACAAAAACAGCATTAGGTTAGGTTAGGTTAGGGTCACACTATATAACACCCTTCTCACGTGTGTCTGAACCAAGCAGGACTCGAACCCATGACATATCGGTGAGAATAAATACATCATCATTATTACCACCGTGTTCGATCCTACTATACCCCCCCCCCCCCACACACACCCACACAACCCACTTTACACCTCACAACAAAAACTAGTACCTGGACGACTTCCTCTCACCTGGCTTATATAACGAGGCTGGAGTACACCTGAGCTACCTGTCTGTCTGTGTGTGTGTCTGTGTGTCTGTCTGTCTGTCTGTGTGTGTGTCTGTGTGTGTCTGTCTGTCTGTCTGTCTGTGTGTCTGTGTGTGTGTGTGTCTGTGTGTGTGTCTGTCTGTCTGTGTGTCTGCGTGTGTGTCTGTGTGTGTCTGTCTGTCTGTGTGTGTGTCTGTGTGTGTCTGTCTGTCTGTGTGTGTCTGTGTGTGTGTCTGTCTGTCTGTGTGTCTGCGTGTGTGTCTGTGTGTGTGTCTGTGTGTGTGTCTGTGTGTGTGTCTGTCTGTCTGTGTGTCTGTGTGTCTGTCTACTTATCTGGATACTGGAAGGAAAACATCATACGAATCTTATTTGTAATTAAAGATAAAATAAACGTTGTAAATATTAACGAAGACCTTAACGAAGACCTTAACGAAGACCTTAACGAAGACATTAACGAAGACAAACTAAGACATTAAGACACAGGATATGGCTTTAAAACACACCTTCACCACTAGACATCTGTAAGTGTTCAATATAAAACTAAAAAGGAAATACTGAGTGATTGAACTGTTCTTAATACCACACCTGTATTATGTTTATATACCTGTTAATTAGACTTGGTAATTAGGTATTGAATTTTACTGAATATAAATGACATTAAGGTGATTTTTTTTTTGTGTGTGTAAAGATGTTTATGTTTATTTGATGCGTTAGTTTGCCATAATTATAGACTCAGTATAATATAGTTATAATGTTACAAAAACACTTAATTTCTATACTGTTCTTGTTGGTTTATTTGTAATTCCGGTACAGAATGTGAGATATATACAGGTATTTGTTTGATATAACTTAACAAAAACTATCCTTGTTCCTATAACCATTTCAGAACTAGGTGATTTATTAACTAAGGCCATTAAATACAATAAAATAATTGTCTCCACGAATAAAACTTTTAAACCACAAATCATTTTCTTATTTCTAAACGCATTTCTTTAAGAGTTTTAGTATACACCTGAATTAATATAGTTATCACGATAGATAAAAGGTGTGAATGAAATTATAATATGTTGTTATCACCTTGTTAGTGGCAGTAATTATAGAGAGTTATTACTGTTCTTCCTCCAATATTAAAAAAATAAATTCGAGAATAAACTACAGTAGTAATTTATTCTTGATTAAGTACGTGTAGATGAGGTGTTGATGTGGTAATATAAGTAACCTAATAATGTTACGTGTTCCTTAAGTAAAAAATAATATATAGTTTATTTTTTTTTGTATGTGTGGGTGAAGAGGAAGATGATAATAATGAAAGAATCGATACATTTACAAATACGAAAGATCTGTCTGTCTGTCTGTCTGTTTGTCCCTCTGTCTGTCTGTCTGTCTCTCTCTCTGTCTGTCCCCTAATACCAAACTAAACTCATTATCAATACCATAATTACTCTAACAAATTATAACAACTTGATCAACACCTTTATACTCCGCATCACGAGATATATATATATACACATATCATTGCTTCTCTCGTTAGTTTGTCTGTTTATTGATACACGTTGTCTAAGGTGATATAATTTTTATGTTTTGTTATTATGTATGTTAAGTAGTGTTGGTATATAGCTGTCAAACATGTGTGGTGTAATTTTTATGATATGTGGTAGTGGTAGTAGTGGTGGTGGTTGTTGTTTTAGTAGACGAAATAGTAGTTGTTTTTGTTGTTAAAATAATAGTAGTAGTAGATTGTAGTTGTTGTTGTTGTTATAGTAGTATTAGTTGTTATATAGAGTACATTCATCACCTTTATGTTATTTGAGAGACAGACAGACAGACAGACACACAGTATATCACACATCTCCGGCACAATATCCCTTTACCAAATATAGTTACCTATTATTAATATATGTTTTTTTCTCAGGGTATAAACCATCATCTCTCCCACAATACCCGGCACCCACAATGGCTCTTGTGGTGAAAGACGTGTAATTAAGTACACGTGGAGCCGCCTCAGGGGATAGACCATTGGCATTATTAATTATTTTGTCGAGTAAGGTTAGAATATGTCACCTCTGTTTCTCTACGGTGTATTTAATAAAGCCTCTGTTTTAGTGTCTGTCTCTTTCTCTCTCTGTCTATCTGTCTATATATATATCTGTCTAGTTTTATGTCTATCTATCTATCTATCCTTAGGTAATAAGTGCACCTGGTGTTATCTGGCAACACTCACACACACACACATGGTCATTCCACCAATAGCAGCTGCTTGCGCCAAACGTTAATACTCTTGCTATTTATTTTATATTTTTCTGAAGAATGATACATCTTATAGCGTCCTAAGTGGTAATTGGTTGAAATTTGACGTCTGTTTGGTGATGTAGAATGATATATGAAGAGATGAATTTATTATTACGGTGGAAAATAAGGGAGTATTTCTATACCTTTCACCTGTGTTGATTTGTTTCTCACCTGCTGGTTTTAGAGTGAATCTGGTGTCCCTCAGGGCGTGTATCTAGAGCCCCTCATATAATTCCCGACCATATATATAATCAACCCTACAGTATGTGCCAATTATAACATCGATATATATATACAAAAAAGTAATTAATTATACATGACGGGAAAAAAAATACACACCTGTAATTCTTATATAAATTAAAAGATGATTATATATTGGGATTATAAACCTTTTGGGTGTATAATTGACATCTGCTATAGGTTAAGAACTCTCTCTCTCTCTCTCTCTTTATTAATTTGACCTCAATATATCCCTCGTTTATCACTTGGGTTTCATCTCCTCGTGTTTATTACCGAAGGAAGTTGAGTAACACAGTAAATAAGGAAGGAGTAAAAAAAAAAAAAAAAAGAAAGTCAATTTATTTAGTTCATAAAATTTGTCAGATGAGATAAACGAGAAGTGAGATAATGGTGATGAAGAGGTGGTGATGGTGATGAAGAGGAGGCTTGTAGCAATGGTGATGGAGTGATGGTGATGGAGTAAGGAGCTTATAGTGAGGGTGGTAGTGTTTGTGGTAGTAGTAACGATAGTGATTGAGATGGTGATTATAGTGATGATGGTGATATTGATATTGATGATGACGGTAGATAGTGAGTATGGATAGTGAAAGCGACAATGAT